>RJWJ010042536.1:0-12999 GCA_004363605.1 Indri indri | reverse complement strand
AAGACTGTGCCATCCCAAAATATACTGAATTGGTATATTGATTATTTCAAGTTGGAAACATTGGAGAAATTGTAGTTTCAGAAAGGGCTAGGTGACCTGTCTCTTCCTGCATGCAACAAGCCACAAAGACTCTGCTGGGAGGGGTGCCCTTGCCATACCAGGGTGAGAAAATACCCCTATCACCAGAGACTGGGAACTGGGAGCTGCAAGGGACCTGCATAAATATACTTACCAAAGTAACTTTTCTCTTCCCCTCCCCCATATATCTCCTAGTAAATCCTCAAGAAACTTTATGCCCAGCCAGATCCCCTTTGTCCTGTCATTTCTTCTCAAATTTGTTCTTCTTTATCTAAAAAGTGTAAAAGAACTTTGCTTTAACCACTTCCCAGGACTTCACTCTTATGAACATCCCCATGTACATGTAAAATTAATGACATTCGTATGCTTTTCTCTTATTAATCTGCCTGGTGTCTATTTGACTTCTAGATCCACCTGAAGAGCCCAGATAACAGCTAATGCGGGGGAGGGGGTTGGAAGTGATCTCTGGCACCCCTACAGAGTTCAATCCCATATAAGCAAACAAAAACCCAAACAACCATCCCAGCATGGTGGTGGTGGTGCATGTCTGTAGTCCCAGCTGAGGAGTCTGAGATAGGAGGATTGCTTGAGCCCAGTAGTTCGAGGCTGCAGTGAGCTTTGATTGCCCACTATACTCCAGCCTGGGTGACAGAGTGAGACCCCTGTCTCTGAAAAAAAAAAAATAATAATAAATAGATTTTTAAAAAGATAAAAAGGCACGATTTCCTACTTTATAAAAAATTCTATAAAATCCTGTTTTAACTATTAGAAACTATACAGGAAACCAAAATAAAAGTTGATGTTTTCTAATGTATGCAAGATGGATTTTTTCCCCCTTAGGCAATTTTCTTAAAATTTATCGTATATTGATGGTTAGAATACTGACCCTCTCTTTATAATTTTTTTCTGCATTTCTTTGTCATATTTGGTGCAGGGATTTATCAAGCACTGGAAATTTTTAAAACAGTATATAACTTAATAGACAAAATGACTGGATTATCTCATCTGAAGTCTAAGATTGAATTCTCTGCTGATGGTGTGGTAACATGAGATAAAAGTGGTGTGTTTAAAAGTAGGAATATTACAGGAAAATCAGTGGTACATGACATTTTTGGATAAGCAGAAACAAATCAAGCTTTTTGTAACATCCCTTATTCCAAGCATCATGCAACAGGATGAATGGGGCAAATACAGCTTACTTGGCTCAGCATGCCTGAACTGAGTGGAGCAACAGCACAATGTGGTTTTATTTGTTTTCAAGGGAAGGGGAAAAAAAGCAGCCACAGTGAATGTTCTCATCCTTCATAGGTTACCAGAGGGAAACAGAAACTCCCTTCATCCTTAGCCCAAGTATAAAATCACCTTCTTTTAGCCAAGCTTAAAGTAAATTACAAGAGGTACTTGCCTAGGCCAAGTTCAAATACCAGCACTTAAGAGAAGCTGCCTGCCAATCTGCCCACCTTTAACAAGTTTATTCAATGAAGATGTAAGTGCAGCTTCCTGAAGCCTTAGGGAAGAAATAGAAAAGGCACTTCTCGGCAGGTTTATAAATATTACTTTGATGAGCTCTTCTTTCTATGTGTATGCAACACCATTTCTCTATGGAGGACATGCTAATTCACCTAGGGCAGCAGTCCCCAACCTTTTTGGCACCAGGGACCAGTTTCATGGAAGAAAATTTTTTCCATGGACTGGGGAGGGAGGGGGCGCAATGGTTTCAGGATAATTCAAGCACATTACATTTATTGTGCACTTTATTTCTGTTACTATTACATTGTCACTTGCCACTCACTGATAGGGTTTTGATATGCATCTGTAAGTAATTGATTTATTATGGTCTCTGTGCAGTCAAACCTTTCTGCTCATGATAATCTGTACTTGCAGCTGCTCCCTAGCACAAGCCTCGCCTCCTCAGCTCCACCTCAGATCATCAGGCATTAGATTCTCATAAGGAGCACACAACCTAGATCCCTCACACTAGCAGTTTATAGTAGGGTTCACACTCCTATGAGAATCTAGTGCCGCCACTGATCTGACGGGAGGCAGAGCTCAGGTGGTGATGTACAATGGGGAGCGGCTGTAAATACAGATGAAGTTTTGCTTGCTCACCTGTTCACCTCCTGCTGTGTGGCCCAGTTCCTAAGAGGCCACAGACTTAGGTTGGGGACTACAGACCTAGAGTATTCAATGGTTCTCAAGGCCTTATTAGGTGAATAATATGTATATTATGACACCATATTGCCACTAATGTCATTGATTTATTCTGATATTTTATGTGGTCAGAAGACCCTAATTTTAATGAAGAATTCAGTTACCAATGGTACTTCATTCTTGCTGCACATTAGAACTTGGGAGCCTCTTTAAAATATCCATATTAAGGTCTGTGGAGACCAAGGCTCTTGGACCCCTGGAGGTTTGCTGAAAATCACTGAAATAAGACAGATTGATCAATAAGAGAAAAGATATACAAATTTTGTTTAACATGTATACATGGGAGCCTTCAGAATGAAGACCCAACCCCGCACTGGGGTTCAGAAGCTTATATACCATGAAAGAATGTGTACTCACACTGTGGCCCCAAAACAGGTTATGGTGGTAAATCAGGTTTTAGTGGGAAGACAGGTTATGGAAAGGGGAGACGAGGAGGTTTTGCTAGCAAAGATGGTCTCTTTATGATGTGAAACCTTACAGTTTGTAGCCCTCAGAGAGAATAGGTGGTTTCTTTCAGACCTTTAAAAGTGTCAGACTCTGTTACTCTTTCATTGATCTGGGCAAAGAAGAGTATTAATGTAGATTCTCTATAAATGCAAACAAAAGACAGCTTTACAGGACTATTTTGCTGGCCCTCTGGTAGCCACCTCAAAATGTGTCAAACAATTTGGGATAAAATATTTTGATTTCTTTCAGGACCCATCCTCAAAGTCTGATTTATTTGGTCTGGGATACGATTCTGACATTGGTGATTTTTACAAGCTCCCAAGTGATTCTAATTCACACCCAGGGTTCAGAATTACTGAATTAAACAAACTTTTATGATTTTAACTTTATACCAAATTTTATTCAAGGTTCTAGAAGTGAGAAGAAAAAAAATTACCTGCAGCCTTGGGGCCACATGTGGCCTTCTGGATCCTTGAGTGTGGCGCTTTGACTGAACCCAAATTTTACAGAACAAATAAAGGGATTTGTTCTGTGAAGTTTGGATGCAGTCGCAGGGCTGCACTTGGGGATCTGGAAGGCCACAGGTTCCTCACCCTTTGGATGGTTTAGCTCAGGTTTTAAACCACGCATTTTTAGTGGTGATTTTTCTCCTGGTTGCCACAAACAGTCCAAACAAAGAAAAGAAAAAGTGAGACTGGAATAATAAAGAATCAAGTAACCTGACAAGGTCATAAGCTTAACAGAAAAGAAATATGTGTCCAAACTTTTGTGTTTTTACCAGAATATCTGTGGTCTTTGTGAAAAAGTTCTTTAAGCTTTTGAAAGTGGGATTCAGTGTTAGTGAGCAAGGAAATTATAAAACAAGGCTTAAAAACAGGAGAAACAAAGGCATCTTAAATTGGAGAAGTTAATGAGATATATAAAACAGAAATAAAAGAGATGGAATCTAATATCAGGAATAAATATGGGGTTATTTAAATTTAAGAATTAATGCATCTAGAAATTTGATAAGATTTTATCAAATAGCCATAGGTACAAATTAGTAAATTAGAAGATCTACAACATTTATTAAGAGACTTTACGAAGTCAAGATATATGCAAACACATAGTGTATGGAAAATTCACAAGGATTTCCCAAGAATAAAAACAGAAAAATAAGCCTTTTAGCCAGTGTACAAATTCTCAGGTAACATGGCAAAGTAATCTGGAAGTTTGTGAATGTCTATAATGGTAGGTGCTAAGCATAGAAAGGGTTGGTGGTATGCATTTTAGAAGAGTTCCAGTTGTAAATGGTTCATTCAGGAAATCCTTGTTAAATTATCATCACCTCCTTCTACCCCCAAGTTTACTCTTGAGTGGAAGACAGTGTAATGAGAAGAGTCTAGAGAAGCAACAAAGGAATAGAATACACAGAGCAAAGGATTTTGTCTTCTACCCTAATGCAATGAGATGACAATCAAAGACTTTGAATAGGAGAGAAAACTGATCCAAAAAGGTCTTAAAGATATTCTGACAGCTGTATATAGACGAGATTGAGAGTGGCAAGAATGAAAGTGGAAACAGGAAGCTATTCTAGTCATTCGGAAGAGAGGTAAAGCTTAAAATAAAATGGTGGCAATGGACATGGAGAAAAGTGGACAGGTGTGAAATATGCTTTTTAGGTAGAATAGGCAGACTTTGGAGATGAAATTAATGAGGATATATGAGAGAGGCTGGGGTTAAGGATTATTGTAGGCTTTTGGTTTATGTACCTAGGTACACAGAGGAGCCATTTATGGAGATGATGAAAACATTGAATTGGCTGTGGGTAAGAACAAAAGTCAGTTTTGAAAGTGTGAAGTGAGAGAGACAAGTGGAGATGTCAAGTAGGCAACTGCCCACATCAACGCGAAGCACAGAGGGAAAGTCTTCCCGTGTCTTTCCAGCTTAAGAATGAAAGTCTGTTTGAAAGAAAACTTTGAAGAAGTTGAAACATGTTTACCTTTTCTTTGGTATTTAGGCAACAAACCTCCCTATTTCCACAGCAGTTATCAGAAACTGAGATTTAATTGCCATGTTACTGTTCCAAGTTGCACCTTTGAAGACAATCATAACTAAACTGAACACAACTGTAGTTAATACAGTACATTAAGTAGTCATGGATTTTCTCACCAACAAGAAGCCAATAACCAGTTTGGCACCTCTTCCAAATCCCTCAGTCTGCCAGATGGGAAGGCACATATTTACTTTGTGTACTTTCTTTGGAAAGCTATCCCGGGGTCTGGACACCTGGTCTGCATACTGGGTATTAATTGGCTACAGGCTGCCAATTGATGAGATCTGTCAGTTTGAAGCAAAAGTCATTCGGACTTCCAAAATGAATCTTCTCTTCTTCCTAATTAGGGCGAACAAAACCACCAATGGCATAAAACAGATTCTTAAAAAGAAAGTACACGTTATTTGCCACACCATTCTGAACAACTAGAAAAACCTCAGAGAAAAACTTCTTAGGGAAAATCTAGAATGCTTTTCTCCTTTCTTTCTTTGTAGTACCCCACCTAACATAAAACAAAATAAAATAAAAGGAGGATTAAGAATGTGCAGAATTTTATATATATGTAGTGTATATATATATAAAATGTATATATACTATATATAGTGTGTATATATATAAAATGTGCATATACTATATATATACATATATATATCTGGTAGCCCCTCCTTCATCATCACACTGGCACTGTACTGTACGTTAAAAAAGACAGACCTAGTGCTTCCAGTAACTAAACATCTCAGGACAGAAATCTGAAACCCATGCTATACAAAATTCAGAGCTGTGAAAAGAAAGACTTCTCAGTGTTTACTGAGATTTATGGAATAGATAAAACTCTGGACACATAGAATTACTCTCTGCTGCATAAATATGTTCTCACTTGAAAAATTCTTCCCTACCCTGTGGCCCTCTTGCCTTTCATATTCCAAGTGACAAAATCTTACTTTCAAGGCCAAGTTCAAAACTACGTTCATCCTGGAGGCTTCCCTGATACTCTGAGATAAATCCTTCCCTTATCCTGACTCCAGTGGCCTTGTGTTAAGTACCTGAACTACAATATTTGTTTATTTAATATTTTTCTGAGTTAGACTGAGAGATCTTAAAGTTGCAGTAATACTTCTTGAATCATAGAATAGTTGCTGATAAAGAAAAAAAATAAAATTGTTCAGGGGAAAAAAGCATATGTTCATTGAACAATATAGAGGAAGCTCATGAAAATAAAGCCCGGAATATTGAGTCAGGACTCATGAGAATTAGAAATTGGTCAACAAGCACTCTCTTCATCCTCTCTTCATGGTATGTGTAGTCTCTTGTCTTTGACTTTTTCATTAGTTCAGTTCTTTCAGTTCTATCAGCAGATGTGATATCCCTGCATACTCACACTCTTACATATTCTCTATTTTCCATTATGGCAGAAAGAATTTGTTTGGTTCACCATGATAGGCTTGTTTCGATTTTGCATTCCCGAAAAAGGTAATCTCCAGTTAGGTGAGCCTGATCCAATGAAGGTATTTAGAGGCCAGCATCAAGTGATATTTTTGGGTACCAAATCCAGGGGCTATGATATAAAGCTTACTTTTAGAAGGGGGATTTACTGGAGAAGAACCCTTATAGTCTCCTTTTATCTAAGTGAAATGCCTGACATCAAACAAGAGCTGCTTGATGCCAGAGTCTGTAATTTTTACATATACCAAGTTGCCTTTCTGTGGAATATTTCTGGTTAACCCCATGAATATCTGTTTTCATCTTTCTTCATGGTAGCTGAGTTGCAGCTCTTCACAGGACCATACCACTAAAGAATAAATTCCCTAGTCTTCCTTTTGGCTAGTTGTGTCAATGTGATTACATTCTGGCCAATAGGATGTGAACATGTAGTAAATTCTTATAATTGTATGTTGCCTCGGTACCCATTTTAAATAGAAGCTGGACTTTTCTCATACCAGAAGCAGAACTCAGTCACCCTTGACATAGTTTCCACTTTTCCATCTCCTCTGAGTTCTTCATTGTTATTGACCCAGATATTTGCCTTATGCAACCACCTCCCAAGGGGCAGATGTATACAACCTACTTGATTCATTCCGCATGGACGGCTCAGATATGCTGCAGTGACCCCCACCCCATCACAGCATGACTCCGTGGAACTTACGCCTACTTGCATATTAGAATTCCCCTGGGAAATATGCCTGAATGATGCCCTAAATCCCTATGAAGATTTCAGCCACAGGTCCCTTACACTCTCTCCCTTCCTGTTAGCCCTCAAGGCATGCTACCCTCTTCTTTCTGGGATTGGTAAGTAATAAAAACTACTTCTGTTGTTTCATGTATTTTGTTGTGCTACCTCCTCTGTGTCTCACCTGACACACCCAAACCTAACTCTCTTCCTGATTAGGGCTCTCCCAGGGAATGGCTATCTTGGTAGAAATAAACTAGACACGGGTCAGACAAAAGCCACAAGGTCGTCGGCCAGTATAAACAAATTAACTGTGAGAAGGACACCTGGACACAGATCAGACACTTAGGATTAGGCCTTCTGTCAGGATTAAGGAGTATCCTATGAAAGGCACACAGTAAACATACAGGACCACCTCCCATGGAGTCCTGTCAGGGCAAGGCTACAGTTTAAATCCAATCTCAAGAGAAAGACCTCAAGATTAAAGTAGAGAAAAATATGACTGAATAAAAGAGATTAAGTGCCACTTATAAATATTGAGCTTGAAATAATTGGATGGGTACTCTGGTGTTCCTTTTCCCCTTTCTACTGGCTGAGAGTTGGTGAGAACCAGAGAATCTTTTCTTAAACCCATAACTAGAAACCCTTGTTGAGCATGTGAGAGATGCCTACCCACCCTGGATCAACTGCCTACATCTGGACTAGTACATGAGGGAAATAAATGTCTATCTTTTGTAAAAAGTCATTGAATTTGATGTCTAATTAAAATAAGTATTCAACGTACCAGAAGGAAGCTGCTCAAGTAACTATAAAGATAAATATATGTAATTGACTTAGCAGACAAGTGGCAGGTATCGAGAATACAGAAATTTCTGAATAGAAATCCAGTGATCCTTATTATACTATGAATATTAACCAAACTTGGTGAAACTGTTGCTCCTGATCATTAAGAAAGAAATCAAGTGTTAGGAGAGTCTATAGCTTTAGTGGAAATGATCAGAAAAATTCAGATTATTTGTGTATAATGGCTGACAATTTACAGCTTTTAAACAAGCCACAGAAGAGAAGTAGAGAAATTCTGATGAGGGGTTTCGAAGCAGAGATGGAAGGAAATATGCTCTGATAAGGGAAACTCTCTTTTCCTTCATCCTGTAATATAAGTAAACTATAATGTGAGTCAAGTAATTTTGAATATCACAGTGTTGGAAAGCCAAGGTTGCTAAACCCTAAACACAATGAGATAAAACTAAGACATGAGTGCTTTTAGAGGGCTTTCTGTCTGACTCAAGTGATCTTGGCCAGACAATGGAACTCAGTCCAGATCATAGATTAGATTGAACAGTGCTTCTCAATTCCTATTGTTTCAGATAGCCTTGAGGTAGTAGCTATTAAACTGAAGGAAAGAGATGGGCTAGTTGCACAGGCCAATAGCTGAAAAGGATTTGGGCAGGTTTAAAATCTATGACTAGACAAGATCCTTGGCTGTAGTTTATTTCACATGAAACTGACTGCAAGCAAATAGACTGGAAGTCTACTAGTTTTGAGGTATTTGTACTGGCAAAGACATTGCAAGGCTAAATTACAAATGTTTATGGTTAAATCTATCCCTGAGCCTCCAATTTGCAAAAGGAGATTGTGCAATCCCCCATGGTTGCATACTCTCCAGTAAAACTTTAGATGTTGCCAGAGACAACAGTAGACAAGAGAGAGTCCCCAGATCTCTCAGAGAACCATGAATAAGGAAGTTCTTCACAAAAAGTAAAAACAGGTGTTAATCAAAATATTTACACTATTGCCTTGAAAGAGAGTCTCACAATTTCTGCTTCTTAGGACCTCAGTATCATTATTATGATTGCTCTATTTCCATTTGTCTTTTTTCAATATGAAAGTTAGCCACTATCCTATTTCTTATCCACTACTGAATGTAGAGGGCAAGGATTATTGGTAATTGCCTCTTGTTAGATCCAAAATTTAAAGCTCATAGTTCTTATAAAATGATAGCACAAGAGGGAAAACAAAGCAATAAGGTGCCTAACATAATGAAAAGAACAACATCCTGTATATCAATTATATCACTCAACACTACTGGTCTTTATGCCTCACTCAAAAGATATACACTGGCTGAATGGAGGAAAAAATACAACCCAGGTATCTGGTATCTCCAGGAAACACATCTACCTACAAGGGCTCACAGAGAATCAAGGTAAAGGGATGGAAAATAATATTCCACACAAATGGAAACCAAAAGAAAGCTGGTATAGCCATTCTCATATCAGACAAATTGACTTTAAATCAACAATGGTAAAGAAAGATAAAGATGGTCATTATATAATGGTAAAGGGAGAAATTCAACAAAAAGACGTAAGAATCCTAAATATATATGCACGTAACACAGAAGCTCCCATATTCATAAAGCAAATTCTGCTAGATCTAAGCAAAGAGATAAAAACATAGCACCATAATTGCTGGGAAATTCAACACTTCACTGACAGAGCTGAATAGATTATTGAAACAGAAAATAAATAAAGAAACACTGGACTTAAACAGGACTCCAGAACAAATGGACCTAACAGACATTTATAGAACATTCTATCCAAAAACTATTGAATATACCTTCTTCTCATCAACACCTGGGACATTCTCCAAGATTGATCATATCTTAGGTCACAAAACATGTCTAAACAAATTTGAAAAATCAAAATCATACCATGAATCTTCTCTGAGCACAGTTGAATAAAACTAGAAATCAATTCCAAGAGAAACACTCAAATCTACACAAAGTCATAAAAATTAAACAACCTGCTGCTGAATGATTATTGGGTCAATGATGAAATTAAGATGGAAATCAAAAGATTTCTTGAACTAAATCACAAAGGGGACACAAGCTGTCAAAATCTGTGGGATTTAGCAAAACCAGTCCTAAGGGGAAAATTTATAGCCTTAAATGCCTACATCCAGAAGGCAGAAAGATCAAAAATTAACAACCTAATGTCACATCTCTAAGGAACTACAAAAGGAAGAGCAAACCAAACCCGAAGCCAGAGAATAAAAGAAATAAAAAAGTTCAGAGCAGAACAACATGAAATGGAAAACAATAACAACAGCGAAAAAAAATACAAAGGATCACCAAAATAAAGAGTTGTTTCTTTGGAAAGATAAACACAATCAATAGACCTCTTGCTATATTAACCAGGAAGAGAAGAGAAAGGACCCAAATAAGCCAAATAAGAAATGAATAAAGAGATATTACAACTAATACCAACGAAAAACAAAATATCATCTGTGAGTACTAGAGAAGTCTCTATGTACATAGCTAGAAAATGTGGAGGAAATGGACAAATTCTTGGAAACACACACTATCCCAAGACTCAATCAAGAAGAACTAGAACTCCTGACCAAACCAATAATGAGCAGCGAGGTCAAAGCAGAAATAAAAAAAATTTCCCAACAAAAAAAGCCCCAGACCAAATGGATTCACAGCAGAATTCTACCAGACCTACAAAGTTCCCATACTACAGAAATTATCCATAACATCGAGAAGGAGGAAATCCTCCCCAACTCATTCTATGAAAACAGTTTTATGTTTATACCAAGCCAGGAAGGGACAAAACAAAAAAGGAAAACTACAGACCAATATCTTTTATGAATATAGATGCAAAAATTCTCAATAAAATACTAGCAAACCAAATTCAACAGCACAAAAAAAAAATAATCCATCGTGACCAATGAGCTTCATCCCAGTGATACAAGGATGGTTCAACATACATAAAACAATAAAGGTGATTCACCACGTAAACAGAAGCAAAAACAAAGACTATATGATCATCTAAACACACGTATAAAAAGCATACAACAAAATCCAGCATCCTTTCATGATAAAAACCTGTAACAAACTAAACATAGAATTAATATATCTCAACATTATAACAGCCATATCTGACAAACCCACAGCCAACATCATACATAATGGGGAAAAGTTGAAAGAATTTCCCCTAATAACTGAAACAAGACAAGGGTACCCACTGTCACCACTCTATTCAACATCATACTGGAAGTCCTAGCCAGAGCATTCAGGCAAGAGAAAGAAATAAAGGGTATCCAAAGTGGGAAAAAGGAAGTCAAACTATCACTTTTCACTGACAATATGATCTTGCATATAAAATATCTCAAAGATTCCACTAAAAGACTACTACAATTGTTAAATAAATTCAGCAAAGTCTCAGGTTATAAAATCAATGTAGGCAAATCAGTAGCATTTCTATATACCGATAACAGTCAAGCTCAGAGTCAAATCAAAGACTCAGTACCACTCACAATAGCTACAAAGAAAATAAAATACTTAAGAATATACTTAACCAAGGATGTGAAAGATCTCTACAAGGAGCGAAAGATGATATAAACAAATGGAAAAACATACCATGCTTATGGATTGGTAGAATCAACATTGTTAAAATGGCCATATTGCCCAAAGTGATTTACAGATTCAACACAGTCCCTATCAAAATACCAACATTATGTTTCACTTATCTAGAAAAAATAATTCTACACTTTGTTTGGAAACAAAAAACAGCCTGCATAGCCAAAGCAAACTTAAGCAAAAAGAACAAATCTGGAGGCATCACATTACCTGACTTCAAATTATCCTGCAAGTGTATAGTAACCAAAACAGCATAGTATTGGTACAAAATAGAGACATGGGCCAATGGAACAGAACAGAGAAACCAGATATAAAACCATCTACCTACAACCAAGTGATCTTCAACAAAGCATACAACAACAAATACTGGGGAAGAGAAGCCCTATTCAATAATGGTCCTGGGAAAATTGGCTAGCCTAATGAAGAAAAATGAAATAGGACCCCTATCTCTCACCACTTACAAAAATTAATTCCAGGTGGATAAAAAATTTAAATGTAAATATGAAACCATAAGAATTCTAGAAAAAAATGCAGCAAAAATTCTTCTAGACATTGGCTTAGGCAAAGAATTTATGACCGAGACACCAAAGGCAACTACAGTAACAATAAATATAAATAAATGTTACTCAATTAAATTAAGAGGCTTCTGAACATCAAAAGAACTAGTCAACAGGACAAATAGACAACCTCCAGAATGAGAGAAAATATTCACAAACTATATATCTGATAAAGGGCTAATATCCAAAATCTACAAAGAACTCAAACAGGTCAACAAGAAAAAAAACACACGACCCATTAAAATGTGGGCAGAAGACATGAACAGAAATTTTTCAAAAGAAGATAAACAAATGGCCAACAAACATGAAAAAATGCTCAACATCACTAATCACCAGGAAAATGCTAATTAAAACCACAATTAGATATCACCTTACACCTGTCAAAAAACAGCTGCTAGGGTGAATTCAGAGAGAAAGGAAAGCCTCTACATTGTTGGTAGGACTACAAATTTGTACAACCTCTATGGAAAACACTAGGAAATTTCTCAAAGAACTAAAAGAAAACCTACCATTCGATCCAGCAACCCCACTACTGGGTATCTACCAAGAGGAAAATAAGTCATTTTATCAAAAAGACACCTGTGCTCAAATGTTTATTACAGCACAATTCACAATTACAAAGATGTGAAATCAACCTAAGTGCCCATCAGTTCATGAATTGGTTAACAAAATGGGGTATGTATGTGTGTGTGTGTATATATATACACACACACACATATATATATATACATACACACAGTACTACTACTCAGCCTTAAAAAGAAATGAATTAATGTTTTTTGTAGCAATTTGGATGGAACTGAAGACCATTAACCTAAGTGAAGTATCTCAAGAATGGAAAAACAAACACCATGTGGATGCTCTGATAATTTGGAACTAATTGATGGGCACACATGGGCACAGAGAGAAGTTAAAGTCATTGGAAATCAAGAAGTGGGGAGGTGGGTAGAGTGGAGGGGTAAAAACCTACCTAACAGGTACAATGATCGCTATCTGGGCAATGGGCACAAAACAGTTGGGGACTGCTGCTCTAGTTGATAAACTTTTCATATGGGGTTACAGGTAAACCATTCTGATTCTCATATAT
>RJWJ010042535.1:10000-13011 GCA_004363605.1 Indri indri | reverse complement strand
CTGCTGGGAAGATAGGAAAATACTTTGCATACCTGGAGCACGTGATAGCTTTGAAGTACTTCCTTATAATTACATCCTTTAAGATATGTTCTAGACATATTGCAACATGGAAAGTATCTTTGCACAGTTGCAATATTGAGATGGGGCACTGAACACGCCTTTGTGAGCTGGCCTTCCACTGACGTTATTCCTTCTACGGAGAAAGGTCTTCCTAATTCCAAAAAGTTCACAAGTGAACCCTTTGGAAGACAACCTGATTCTGAAATTGGATACCTTCTCCCACCTCACAGGACTGTCGTGAGGATAAAATGACATAAAATACTTGACCAAGGTTCACAAAGTGCAGTATATGCACTGCCTTCCCGGTGCTGTGTTTTGGATACTTTTGATTTTGTGGCAAAGGCTCAGGAGAGCCCTGTTCTACCGGCTCCTTGGCCTGCAGTGGCACCACTGCCATCTTGACTGGTTCTTGGGGTCAAGGTGAATCCCGAGAGAACTCCATGAGCAAACTGCAGGTCTCGCCAGGCATGCACATGCAAGGTCAGGCGAAGGAGCCTTTCGACAAGGGCTGCTGGGAGCTAAGGCAGAGATGCCGCTCCCTCCACTAGCTCGATGGTGTGGGCAGACGTGGAAGGAACGCTGACTTTCCAGGGAATTCTCCAATTTTCTGTGTGTCTATTAACAGAGCCCCAGTGTCCACACCTACTGATAACATCTATGTCTAAGGAAACGTATACAGCCTCTGATGTAGCTGTTGCTTTGGAAACAAAGTGAAAATATCAAGTAAATGGTAGAGAGAGTGACTGTTTATGGTAGCAAGTTTCTGTTTGGAATGACGAATAGTTCTGGAAATGGACGGTGGAGATGGTTGTACAACACTGAGAATGTACTTCATGCCACTGACTTGCACTCTTCCAAACTGTAAAAATGGTAAATTTTATGTTATGTATATTTTACCACAACTTGAAAAAACGGGGCAAACATCAGTGAAGTCACTTACACAGCAGTGAAAACAATGAAAGAAATGCAGCTCACCTGAGAGCTAGCGTGTAGCATCCCGGCTGCCGCTGGCTTTCTCGAAGGATGTAGGCTCCCTCCACACCTCCAAGGAGCTCGTCAGCCTGCTCCCGAGAGATTATCCCGTGAAACCTGAGGGGTGTAAGACCATCGTTGCTCTGAACAGACTGCATACAAAGTAGGGACGACAGATAGCTAGGCTTAAAGGGATGGCAGGGTCATCCAGAATCTATAGGTCCCCTCCTGGGTGAAGAGGGGGTGACTACTGCACATCGTGACTAACTTAGAACCACCTCTCAGCATGCCCTGGCCAGATAATAAGTATTCGAACAGGCACATAAGGAAGAACACCCAGTCCACCTGGCTTTCTGCTGCTGTCTTTGCTCTCAAGCTAAAAATGAAAGTGGGCCAGGCGCGGTGGCTCACGCCTGTAATCCTAGCACTCTGGGAGGCCGAGGCGGGTGGATCGTTTGAGCTCAGGAGTTCGAGACCAGCCTGAGCAAGAGCGAGACCCCGTCTCTACTAAAAATAGAAAGAAATTAGCTGGACAATTAAAATACATACATACATACATATATATATGTATATATACATAAAAATTAGCCGGGCATGGTGGCGCGTGCCTGTAGTCCCAGCTACTCGGGAGGCTGAGGCAGGAGGATCGCTTGAGCCCAGGAGTTTGAGGTTGCTGTGAGCTAAGCTGACGCCACGGCACTCTAGCCCAGGCAACAGACTGAGACTCTGCCTCAAAAAAAAAAAAAAAAAGTGGAAACAAAAAGCCAGGTGATGGCTCCTTTCTTTAAACCATAAGAAATCACAGAAGAGCAATTACCAATTTAGTTCTCAGCTCAAACACAGAGAACTATGTATTATCCTGATTGCAAATGAACAGTTATTGATTAGTGACCTGCTTGTTTCGGGTGCAGGGTGGTGTTAATTTTAGAGGCTCATTCTCTGGAAAGAAGAGCTTGCTTTAATCAACATTCTTCCAGCTCTTTAAATGTGAGAGCAATAGCTTAGGGACATGTTTGGAGAATGTACCTATTTTTCTTTTTTAAAGATAATGTTTATCTTCCTTTTCTACCATTTGAGAGTAATACACGTGCATGTAGAGAACTCGGCATATCCAGGAGGGCTGGGGGCTTGGCCAATGACTGCTTTGACCTGGAGGCAGTTGTCTGAGGCCCAGAGAGTGGACAGCGACTCCCAGGAGGAAGAGGGCAGGTGGGAGTTGGGTCGGGACCCAGCCCACTTTCCCTGCTGCCTTTAAGCAAAGACAGCTGCTCCCCCCACTACTGGGCATTTGCTCGATCAGCGTTTCAGAAGAAGGTGGGCAAACTGGGTTGGGGGTGAGGTCAGTGCCCAGGGACTCCAGGCTCCTGGGAGAGGGAATGACACCTCTTTCTAGGATTACCCAATCTTGAAAAACTTTGGGGAATAAATCAGAGAAGAAATGTCCTAGACCAGGAAAAATTCAGTTACCTTCTTGGAAGGAAAATGGAAAGGGAAATGAGCTAGACAAGTTTTGTTTTGTTTTTTTTCCCCAGAAATGCAAAGATTAAGTTAGAGGACAAATGTAGAAGGATAACATTTTGGGGGAAAATGTGCCTATTACAATACTGATTTCCGAATGCCCTCTACCCTTCACAAGGAGACAGACCTTCCAAGCTGAAGCTTCTGTCCCGGGGAGTAAGGTCAGAAGTCGTGGTGGCTTTGGGTTCCAAAATCAGCTCTGAAGTCTAAGGCTGTGATATCTTGGGAGAAAGAGGTTTTCTGTCTTCCCAGATTTGGGGTTTAAATCTCAAGAGATGACGCTTGCTGGCTGTGGAGCAGTGCTTTTCTGTGTGAGGACAAACGTGCTGTGATGTCAAGCAATGCTCCTGCTCCCCGGAAAAGACCAGTGTCCCCAGTTCTAGAGAGAGGGAGATGTTGTGGAGGGGCTTTGGCAGAGCCCGGCCGAGGGGGTCTAATTGGCCCTGCATAGCAGGTATGGA
>RJWJ010042535.1:0-7500 GCA_004363605.1 Indri indri | reverse complement strand
TACACGAAAGTCAGGAATTCAGCTACAGTGTCCCATCTTTGACACCCCAAGCGTTTATATTGTGTTGAAGTAAAAAACAGAAAGAAAACACAGAGGGCCTCCTTTATGAAAAATGCTGCCTTACACTTCAAATACTTGCAGGCACTCAGTAGCTGCTTTTGTGGAGAGAAACATAGCAAGAGACACTCTCCCTCCCACATTAATGGAAACCAAGCACCTGAATGTTACAAAGAAAATTTGTTACAAAGGAGTCTTGATTGCATTTATTCTTATTATTGAACTCTTGCACAATAGACATGTGATGATGACCATATATTAAAGAATTTTTAATATTTAACACTTAAACGACACATGAGATGACTACTTATTAAATTATTAAAACAAAGAATAGTATAATACATACTCTCTTCCATAATATTTTGGTCTGTTTTCCACCTATATTAAAAAGAAGAAAAATATTAATAGTGCATTTAAATTCAAATCTGCTAGATAAAAATGCTGTTCAAATAAACAGAGCTAGAGCCTGGTAGTAATTTTATTACAGATTTTATTCCCCAAATCAGAGATCCATGAAGCTATGGAGTTAATCAACACATTCCACTATCTTGGGTAGGAATGATCTAGAATCACTACATTTCTCCAATCACTGGGCTCATTTCCCACCCCAACCCCATCACCCAATAAAAAAATTTTCAGAGGAAACAAAGTGATGCTTATTTTAACATTAAGGAATTCATAATGATATTATAAGGCTTTATCCTGAAGGATAAAACCACTATTTCTAGCATGAATAAAACATAAGCATTTATTTCAATCTTCATCTAATTGTTTTGTTATGTATCTGTAATTAAAACAAAGAATATACTGGGATTAAAAAAATAAAACAGGCTTAAATTTGATCTCCTTCCAAATAAAATCAACAGTCTAACATTCTTACTTGTTCGACAAATGGCTAACGAGTTAAAATTCATTTGACACAGAGATACAGGATAGAGATGACAACATTTATGAGTTGACTAAAAATCACGAATATTCCAGGAAAGATTTTTCAATCACAACTTTAGCCTTGGGGTTATCACATTGAGTTTTTCTCTCATGTAAGTGATCTACTTTCATAAGAACTTTTTCTGATGTTTATGGTGTTTCAGTTGATAAACAACAAGAATTCTCACATTCAGCTTTTGTTCTTGTCTAACTCCAGGGACACTCAAAATACAGGACAGCCACATTAAGTTATGGATTTTTATTGATGGTTATGCGCACGACAGCAAGTTTACATTTATTCACTGGAGTAGAATATGAGCTTGGCAGCTATTTCATTACAGTCCTTTCTTTCTACAGTCAAGGGGGCAGTTTTCTTAGCAGGGCTCAGAATAGGCACAGTGTCAGGACTTCAAGATACTGGGCAATTTCCTTGCCTCCCCCAAGCCTCCAAAGGATGTAGGGGATCTGAGTGGGTGCTAGGTGGGGCGCTAGGGACTTGGGGAAAAGACGCAGGAAGGGGGAGCCAGGGCTCTGAGGACCATGCTCACGATTCTGCCTAGGACAAGCCTACCTGGTAGGAAACTAATCATCGAGACACTTCTAAATACGCGTTCACTCTTCTGTGCATTTTACACCTGAAAATTACTCAACCAAGAGGGGCATTCATAACTCTCTTAATCTTCAAGGTTTGAAGCCTGCTCAGTGTCATTTGTGAAGGAAGATTTAAATAATGTCATTAATAGAAGCACAAAGTGTATAAAAAGCCACCTTATTATCTGATGTCCTTTCTATAAATGACATGTACCATTATTCTACATGCTGGTAAGTTTTTCAGTATGAGTTGAATACTCCGTCATTTAGATCACCCTACTGGCTTTCGAAGTTCTTCCTTACTTTTATGATATTATAGATTTGTAACTGTAAAACCAATGTGCCATAGAAGAAATTTAGGACTAGAAAAGCCAATGGAAGCAGACAGCATATAATGGAAAAAACTCTCTCCCTTCTTCAAGACGCAATATTCCAAAATTTGAAATGATTCCCTGTACATGAGGACAATTTTTTTTTATTTCCGTCTTTTTATCCGAGCCATAATACAAGTTTGCAAAATCAGGGTTTAGCTACCAACCCCATTCCCTTCCTCTATCCTCTTATTCCACTCTTATTTTAGATTAGAGTAATTAATCTAACTCCCTGATGGACAGCATGGTAATAGAGCCTACTACTAACTCCTGGCATGCAGGTAAGTAGTTAATAAATGTTGAGTTTAATTGATGCTTAACAAGACAACAAACTGGTTTCAGTTCATCAATCAATCATGAAAATGTAAGACACACTTTTTATATTCAGGGCTCTGTGCTCAGGCCAGTCATTGCTTATGAACTAATGACCCCGCAGGTGCAGAGAGGAAAGGTATGAGGAGCTCAGGAGTATTCTGAGCTTGCCACCGAAGGAAAGCACTTAAAGAGAAATCTAACATAGGCCCCCATGGAGGCAAGTCAATATTTATGGTGTCCTGAGGGACACCAAATAAGATCCTGCCCTGAGGACAGTTTGATCCAATTGAGAGGCAAACCCTCTGCATGTGAAAACCACTGGAAAATAAAAGAAGATCATGGCATTGGGGTGGGGGGACAGACTGTACATGGACTAGGACCGCGGAATAGGTTCCAAATATCGCATAAGACATATACTAAAATACTATTCCTTGTTTATCTGAAATTTAAATTTAACTAGCCATCCTGGTTTTATTTTTCTTTCTTTCTCCTTTCTTTTTTTTTTTTTCTTCTGAATCTGGCACCCTACATAGGAGGAGAGGAAAGACGGAAGTGAGAGAGGATGTGTTTGGTCACCGGATCACTGCTCCTCCTGCTTGGGGGCTGTTTGGACAGCAATCTGATTCAATCTCTCTTCTCTTTGTTGTCTCCGTAGCTCTTAAGAAAATATAGCTGTCCTTGTTAATGTTAAAGAGAGAGAGATAATGGCTAGGATATGAAAAACAAAAATCTCTTCTTTTTTCTAAACTTTTTGCTCACAGGAATCTAAACATAGTTTCTACTCCTCACTAACCTTTAAGCCTGTCAAGAACTTAATGTTTAAGTTAAACGACCCTAGAAAAATCATAGAACACCCACATTTCTTCCTGTTAGATAATACTGGATCCTCATATCCAGACAAAACACAGTTGGCTGGGTATTAGGGCTCCTAGGGACAAGGGACCTGCCCTAGAGAAGCCTGACTCACTCCCCAGGCATAGCTCTCTGTAAGCCACTAGCAGAAATCTGGATTTGTCTTATTAAAGAAACTGTGGCTCTTAATTTCGGTTTCCAATTATATGAGATTCTCTTTTGTACATGTGAATGAGAGGATAGCTGATAAATAAAAAGTAAGGTAACACAGAAATGCTTCTTGCATTTTCACTGAAAATTATATTTGTTCAAATTAGGCAACTTAAGCAAAAACTAGAGGACTAATTTAGGTGGATTCAGGAAGGGATGTAACACAGCATGAATGAGAGTTGGTTCTGGAGCTTCCTCGCCACTGTGATCATCCCAGGGCAGCAGCTGGAGCCAGTTAACCCATCACCTGGTGAACCTGGCCGTTGTGAATATGACTGACAGCTGTCAGGTCTGCCATGCCTGCTCTTGGGATTTAGTGCTCCAAGTCCAAGAAGTGAAAGAAGCCTACCCTTTTTAAGAAAAAGGGGGGAAAAAAGTCGTAGTTTGTAGACGAATTACTAGATCCTCTAATACTGGGTCCTTAGGTAATCCAACCGGTTTAGAAAGGAGAGTGCCAAGTAAGAGCTCACAAACACATGAAATGGGTCCTTCCCCAAGCACTGGTAGATTCAGTGTATGTGGTGTGGCCATGCATGGTGGCTGATTCTTTTTAAAAATACAACATTTTATTCTAAATAAGCATCATCTACAAGAGAATCGTCTCCCAAGGTAAGCACAATATAAGCCACTGAAAACCCTGCTGATCAGAACATTTTTGGAATTTCTCCTTTGGAACTGCCTAAAGAAATACTACCCTTTCTGGTGAATATCCTTACAGCTGCCTCCTCAAAGTCTGGTCATTCAAAATAGAAACTTCAGGAAGTTTGTTAAAGATTGCAGATTGCTGATCCCCACCTTGGACCAACTGAGCCAAAATTATTGAGGGTGGGGATATAATGCGTTAGTTAATCAAGCCCCTAGATGATTTTTAAGCACATATTAAAGTCAGAATTGCTGCTATATAGAAATATATATTTGTTTTTTGAAAATGGATTTGAGAGTGGCTATTATTTTGGCAAAGAGGCATAAGTTATTTGGAGTCAACACCAGTGAATGGGATGGGTGATTGTGCTAGGAAATACATTTGAGACAAAAATGAGGCATGATCATAAGATAATAAGATTTTCACTGCGACTTGCTCTGAAGATATTTTAGAAGAGACATTCCCCAACACACTCTGAGCAATGGGAACTTGGTGGAAATAAAAGCAGAGCTGCCCAAGATGACTGATGGAAAGGTACCGTGCTTGTGTAATGTATGTGTTAAAATAAAATCTATTTCATGACTTTAGAGTCACATCTCAAATATAATTAAATTGCCAGGACTGTGACTATCGAAGATGGTTTTGGTCCCATCCATACTATCCACGTACTGTGTTCCTGTATATGTGAGGCTGATGCAAATGTTACGGCTTCCAGCCTAATGGCCTCATCGCCCTTGCTCATCCTGTGCTCCCATCAAACCGAATTACTTGCAGTTCCAGAAGCGTACTCCCTCTAATATGTCCATCGTTTTTCATATGTTCTTATTTGAAGATACTGAATTCTCTTTCAGAAGGGGCAGATCAAATGGTGGTGGAGAGGGCAGGCTCTGGACTCAGAACCCCCAGCTTTGAGGCCAGATCTGTGTGACCTTAAGCAAGTTACTGATTTCTCTATTCCTCAGTTTTCTTATCTTTAAAATAAGAATGATAATAAAAGTGCCTGCCTCACTGGGTTACTGTAATAGTTAAATGCATAAATTTGTGTGAAGTGCTTGCAACGGTGCCTGGTGCACAGCTGTTCAATCAACATTAGTTATTACTGGGATCCAGAGAGGGCCTCCTCTGTGTAGAAGGAAGAGTTAGGCCCATACTTTACTGTGTTCCTACAACTCCCTTTACGTATCCCACTGTGTTTTAAATTTTTACTTCCCAGTTTCTTCTCTAACTACCCTGTGAGGTTTTTGGAGCAGCAATTTTGTCTTCATCATCATTGTATTGCTAGGATTCCTGCCAATAGCTGGCACAGCTTGCTATCTGAATCTAATCCGTTCCTAAAAAATGTGCTGGCCAGCAAAGTGTCCAACAGCAAGAGTCTCTATTCCATTACTTTATGCAGGAAAAAAATAATAATTCACGTTTGGAGCATCCAAATGTATCAATTTTACAAATATTACTAAAATGTCCCTGAATAACTATCTAATAATCTAAAAATAATTTTTGCATAATATAAAACCTTTAAAAACTAATTACCTAATTGTTTCACACTTAATAGAGTAATAAGTAGGTAAATTTGTGTGCAGTCTACAGCTGAATAAAACAGGAATCTCATTGCCCTTCTACGTTGAGCATGTACTATAATAAGAATAAATAATGCAATAATATTGCCAAAGATGCAAAGTTACTATCTAATTGGACCTGAGTTGGTAGTGCCCTCAGGTGCCTTGTCTAAGCAAATACAGGAGGGTAAACTCTCAGGGAAAAGGTAGGGAAATTAGAGAGATGATATGCAATATGTTTAAACATGCAGCCTATCAGGAGAACACTGAGATATGAGAGAAGCTCACCTTCTGTCTTCAGCACCCTGCTATTCAAAGTATGATCCCTGGGACCAGAAGCTTTGGCGTCACCTTGGAACTTGCTAGAAATGCAGAATCTGCATTTCAAAGGGGAGTCATAGACACATTAAAATTTAAGAAGCTTGCCACACACATGAGAACTTGTTATAGCAGGTTTCTAATTGGGAAAGGCTTTCAGCTAAAACTTTCAGTAAGTCCTAACAGCAAATATTCGGACAGTGAGTGTGTGGAGAACAAAGGGTGACTGCATTCACAGAATGAGACAAAGAATACGCGTGTAGGTCCTCGATCATCAATCCAATTGCTATATGACCCTGAGTAGATCATTAAACTTCTTTGCGTCTCATTTTTCTCAATTTTCAACAAAACTGGAGTTCTAAAAATATGCTACTTTAATAAGGCTGTTTCAAAGATGAGATGAGATACTACATGTAGGAAACTGAGACTTGGAACAATTATTGAGTGGTTATTCTGTGCCCAAAACTGTCTTGATGGTTTCACATGCATTGTCTCATTTAAGTTTCCAAACAACACTATGAGGTCAATGAGTGCTATTATTTTACAGACAGCCACTAAACAACTAGCTTGAGGTCACAGAGCCAGCAAGTGGCTGAACCTGGACCAGGACCACCCTAACTAACCACTGTGCCTCACTCCATCTCTAGCAAATAGCAAAACCAGTGTTGGTGCCTTCGTTGGCTCTCAAAAGTCAACAACTTGGCTAAATATTAGATTGTCTGAATGGTCCTTCATTCTTTGCTGGATCGAACCCCTTAAAACCTCTTTAAAATGAACTGAATTCCATCAATGTGTTAGCAAATGTGAACTTTGGATAGATTTGCCCAGATGTAGTGATATTTGGAGTTTCTGAAATATTTCCCTGAGGTTTAGAATTACATGTAATTCCCGAACTACCTGGTTTACTTTTCAATTTATTTTTCTAATTTTGAGGAAGAATTCTCAGCATTCTGCAAAGCTTGAGAGAACAGTAGGGAGACAGCTGCATAGTGAGAGACAGGAAGCGTAATCCTTAAATGAGTTTGCTTTATAGTCAGATTATCATTGCCTAGATAAACACAAGTTCTTTTATATTCAACACAAAGACATTTAAAGAATATTGTGAGTCCTCTGTAAACAAGGTTTCCAATTATTGAAAAAACAAAGCTTTTATAATCCCTCAGCAGCTGGCATATGTTAAGTTTTACTTAGTAGAAATAATTTAAAAACCCGATTTAGCAACCTCCTTCACAGGGACGTTAGACTGCTGGATTTTCTGAGATACAGATCAAGTGGGGAAAAAAGGCTTTTTGATGGAGGGATTTGTGATGGTGATATCGGGGCCATTTCATCCACAAAAAATAAATATGGATCTAAACTTCCTCCAACCATGGCTCTAAAAAGAAAAAAAGAAAAAAGAAATAAACACGGATAATTCCTTTTTAATTAGAAATCAAAAATCTCTGTTGAAAGGGAGAGAAAGAAAATGCAAGTACTGAAATTTATACTCTTGCAGTCAAAGGGCAGGGCATAGGATGAAAATCAAGCCAACTCTAAATCTCCCATCTCTTTCCAGCTATTTTTCCTCATGGCATTTTTTTAATGCTTTCTGAATTCTGGTAGGGCACTGATGAGATGAATTCCTTCCTCTCTTGATTAGAATGTATTATAAAAATCTACT
>RJWJ010042534.1:0-12992 GCA_004363605.1 Indri indri | reverse complement strand
CAGGAAAAAAAGAAAGAAAGAAATGCTGAAGTGTCACGTCTATAATTTACTTAGAAAAGGTTTGGCCAATATATGTATATTGGCAAATTTGGCAAAATGTTAATAAGTATCAAATCCAGGCAGTCGGTATATGGGTATTCGTTCTTCTCCTTTTTAGTAAATTGAAATTTTTTTGTATATTTTAAAAATAAGTCATTAGATAATTTCTATACCAACAATACGTTATTATATGTCTAGTGATCACTCGTGCTTTTTGTTTTTATCTCATTTTAGCCTCGCAATTCTGTGCACCAAGAGGAACATGATCCTATTTTACAACAGGGAAATACTGAGAGAAAGAAAAAGACAATATGGGAGACTCGGCTAATTTTGAACTGACAAGAAGCAATAAAGGAGTCAAGCTGCATTAAATAGAAAAACCAGGAGACTTGGGTTCGAGTCCCAAACCCTTATACTTAATCTGAGTTTCAGTTTAATCATGTATAAAAAAGGAATAGGAACATACACCATAAGCACATCACGAGTTTTTTTTATGAGAATCAGTGAGATAATATATCTGAATGCACTTTGAAAAATGTAATATATGTGTAAATCACATTATTTCATGGTGATGCATCAACTGACGAGTATATTGACATGTTGATCTTTTCCTCCAAGTAAAAAAATCTTCTCAACCCATCTCAAACACAGGGTTCCCCATCGCTACAATGGGATCATCAACTGAGTCTAAATACAGCCTTCCATAATACCTTAGGGATGAAAGAAGGAACACAAGAGTCCATACCTCCAGTTTGTAGAGGCTCCTACTATCTCCCGCAATTTATCTCGAACTGAAACAAAAATAAAGAGGTCACTCCATGAAACAAAGAATTAAGAGAAATGTATCAGAATTATGGCATCAAGCTCAAGAACTATGAAAAGCAATTCATGTACTCAAAAATTTAAAGATCCATGAATTTTCATTTAATGCCACAACAAACACCTCAGGGAAGGGATCAGGCCTCTTGCTCCCTGAAAATCTGAAATAACTATTTTGTCTCCTTAAGTGCAGAAAAGAACATCTTTGTGCCAATCACTGGGGTTTATATAAACAAACAGAAAAGGATAGCTTAAATGATTCATGCAATGGGTTTGTACCAGTGTCAGCAGACAACTCCCTTTATGATGAACATATTATGAACAGGATCCCCATCTATCTTCTTATAGGCAGTATTAGATCAACTTACTTATTAGTTCGGGGACTAATAATAATATCCAAATCTGAGTCTCATAATAATTGACTTCTCACATATTTATATTCTGCTAACGGTTAGAAAAGTTTAAGCCAGAAAAATGAAGCAAAGACTTAAATCAAGGTAAGGCAAAGAATGCAATTTAATTTTAGTTAATGCCTACGGCCCAAAAGTATAAGAGTATGTTAGTGTTAACAAAATTTAAGCACTTAAAAGCTGATAATACTAATTACCACACATACCATGATTCACATGTATAGGTGGACATGCTATATGGATAAAGGGAAAATCAATTAGAGAACCAATAGTAATTCAAAACTAAAAAATAAATCTATAGTATTTCAAATAATGTGTTGAGTTCATATTTTTTCTAGCACATATTCCAGTTATGGGAAATTAAATATAGCCATCCTTGGTCTTTGAATAACTAACTGATCAAAACCAAATATCGTTACATTAACACGCACTTTAACTTTCATGAAAAAAATGGTTGATTTTTCTATCAATTATGTATACACCATAAATTTGGTGTATACTCTAATTACAATTAAATCATAGAGAACTGCAAAAATAAAAAATGATTATTACTAGTTTAGTCAGTGTAAGGAGAGAGGCAGGTGCTGAGGACTAAGAAGGAAAGAATTTTAAATTTTATTTACAATATACATGCACACACATATTTATTTGGACCCTTCAAAGAAGTTACAGTTTTAATTATAATGAATACTCCTAGATTGATAAAAGACAATCATAGTTTGTGTATCATATTAGTAAGAAATTAACTTTAATTAAGCATGGATTAACAAGGTCCCTCTAACAAAACTATGGACTAGGATTGTTTACTTGGTACAATTAACAAGCCCATCTCTTAGTCATGCATTAGGTCTCTCTTTTCCACTCCTTCAGAATCTACACAGAGGTATTGGAAATCACTTAACTAAAAGAACTCAGTCCCCAAGGCTTCTAAGAACAATCGTTCAAAACCTGAATGTGATTGCTACCCAAAGCTATTATGCAGCTATCCTGGTCATTTTACAAATGAGATGTTTACGAAAGATCTATCTTTAATATGCCTCATTTGCCCTAAACTATTGTTCTATACACCTCCCAAATAAAAGTAAAACAGGGTTTTTCGCCACACAGGAATAAACAGTAAACACCATGCTTACCTTCATGAATGTGGAAGATTCCCTGTTTCCTAGGGTCCTGGGGTCCTTGAGTCAGTCCTCTGCCAGGAGTAAGCAGCCCCTTACTCAAGGCACAAAGCCTATAAAACAAGATAAAACACACTCAGAGTAGGTTCCATGGCTTCTTCCCTAGCGACCCAAAGACCTATGCTCCCTCCCAGAGTGTCTGGCCATACCACACTCTCAGTATATATTATCTTGTAGGAGTCTGTAACTGTTGCACAACTGTATGTATATTTGCATATGCGGCTACACCATAAATCATCTCTCCAACTAGAGTAAACATTTCTTGAGAGCAGAAATCAATTACATAATTATCTACAAAATAAATAAAAGACGTCAACCAGGTTTAATGGATTTATTCTTGCTCTTTCTATTTTATTATTACATAGCTTCGGAAGCCCAGAATCTATTTGGTAAACAACTGAGCAAATTAATTATGAACATTTATTTTGTTCTTTATTATCACACAATATTTCCTCAATAAATAAGATAAGCCCAATTACAAGCAACTTTGAACACTGAATTAGCCCTTTCCAGACTCAAGGAAAGTATTTATTGGACTTGTGCAGAAATTTCCCAGATCCCCAACGGAATAAAACAAAAGCTATTTACCCAAACGTGCCTAACCTACTCTCCCAAAATAAGTTAAGTTGATTTTGGTTCACTAAGTGTTGACTCCTAACCACACAATATCATGTTAGGGGTAACACACACACAGTATTAACAAACTGGTCTGTGAGAGCACAGTTGAAGGTGGCAAAGCATTGAATAGGTCAAGAACCCCAGATGCTGTCACTCATTCTAGCTCAAGTTACCAGTAAATTCTAACCAAATCCTAACTAGTAAATTGACTAACCAAAAAAAAAAAAAAAAAAGCATATTATTAGTTTTCTTTAGAGACCAAGCTACTATAGATTACTCTTCTGAATGAGAGCACTCAGGGGGAAGTCTCTCAGTACAAACATTCTGTAAAATCTACATGTAGTTTTGACACTTGTGTGCTGCTAAAACAAATCCTTGTCCTTTCACCAAGTTAGCTAATCTAATAGCGAAGAATACAAAAATATGAGCCCATTCTTGCTGGCTAATTTAACTCCTTAGTCATCTAGTCATCTCATCAGCTGCAATACAATTCCTGCTGGTCCACTAAGCCCAAAACGTTTCCAAGGGGGTGGGGGGTTTGGCTCTGTGTTTATTCTTCAGTCATATAGCTAACAAGCCTCAATCATATATTTTGGATTTATTTTTTCACAATAAACTTTCTGTTTCTGTACTATTGTACATAGATTAATACTTCAGTCTTCTTGTTCTTGACCATCCAATTTGCATTTACTCAGAACATGATATGAACTTTCCATTTTTTTTCACTATTTCATTTTATGTGTTTTCTGTAGGTTCAAATCGCTTCCTGAATGAAACAGAGTATGTATTCCTTCATTCTGCCATCTCAGAAACTAGCAATCTGCAACTGAACATATCAAGTTTTAAAGAACACATTGGAAAAAACTAATCCTTTCCATTGCTACCATTATCTGAAAGAGCAAAAAAAAAAAAAAATCATGCCCTCAATACATTAATTAGCAATTATAATAGATGCATTAAACATATCCAATATAAGAAATGGGATCCGAGGCCGGGCACGGTGGCTCATGCCTGTAATCCTAGCACTCTGGGAGGCCGAGGTGGGAGAATTGCTTGAGCTCAGGAGTTCAAGACCAGCCTGAGCAAGAGCGAGACCCCATCTCTACTAAAAAAAACAGAAGTTAGCTGGACAACTAAAAATATATAAAAAAAATTAGCCAGGCATGGTGGTGCATGCCTGTAGTCCCAGCTACTCGGGAGGCTGAGGCAGGAGGATCGCTTGAGCCCAGGAGTCTGAGGTTGCTGTGAGCTAGGCTGACGCCACTGCACTCTAGCCTGGGCAACAGAGTGAGACTCTGTCTCAAAAAAAAAAAAAAAGAAACGGGATCTGATTCTAAACAGCTAAATACTTAAATACTCATCACAAACCAACAAAAGCTATATTATCAATGTCACATATTTAAGTAAATACACAGGAATTTTTGTTTTGTTACCCTAAGAAGTAGCATTTTCTGAAGAGTATTCCAGCCTGCCTGTGTGACAGCCAGTATAGCACTGAGATTAAGAGCTCAACTATGCTGCTTATTTACTGAGTGACCTAGGGTGAGATACCTAACCTCTCTGAGCCTCAGTTTTCTCAACTGTAAATGGGGACAATAATAGTACCTATCCCATAGGATTGTCAAAAGGATAAAGAAGTTAACACATATTAAACCGTTAAGGGCATGCCTAGTTCACTGAGAAGTCCTCAAGAAACTTTAGCTATTATTATTCCAGAAAGTCATGCTTCTCCAAAGTCTCCCCTAAAGATCAAAAAGAACCGGAAATTTAGAAAGCATAAGGCAGGCACTATGATGGAACATCTCTGAATGTAGAATCAAGTGGAGATGGTAAAGAAGATAGTTGATGAACACAGAGAAACGCTTGGGATTTATTTGGAAAATTATGGTCCTACAGTCCTATTCTTTGCATGATGCCTTAAGAAATTTGGAAATACATCCCTGTGGCATAAAAAAGGCACAATTCGAACACTCTAAAAAAAATATTGTTGCTTATACCAATAGGATATGGGTAACTTCTGACTACAATTTGGTATCTTATCTACTGATAATCTAATGAAAACTGTAGACCTTTGGGGGCAGGCGGCATGGTGGAAATATATCTTCGCTCACACACAAAATGGTATATGCTATTTCAGGAAGTTCATAGACCACCCTCTTTTGACACCTCTATGGGCCCCTATGTTAAAAAATTCTGATTCAAACCAACCTCCTGCAGAAACCAAGGCCCTAATTTCAGATGACTTTTCCCCAGTGCCAGTCAACTGACACACTGGCAGAGTCCAGACAGAATCCAGTTCCTCTGATCACCCCTTCAACATGGGCGTGTGTGCACACACACACACGTGCACACACCAGTTGCCTTTTTCACAGTCTCAGGATACTTCCCTTACATATATGCAGCACCGAGGTGGAGGAGGTAGGAGAATGGTTTAATCAATACCCAACACTTCAGTATCCCAGGGTTACTGGCTTAACCCCTGATAAGCCCTCAGGAGTTATACAGCAAAACCGCTAGGACTTCAGAAGAAACTGTCAAGAGGCCTTTGAGACACTGAGGTCTCAGGACCTCATGATTGAACCTTTCCAGTGAAAGAAGATCAAGGAGCCCAACCAGGGAGTCACAGAAGTCACCTGGAAATGTGAATAGAAATGACTTGGCTCAGTCCTGGGTCCCAAGCTTTGAGTGGGTGGCAAGGAAAAGTTTTCAGTGCAGTAACAGGCAACGCCACTCACATGCCCTGTAAACCAGAGAGGCAAAACTCCTTCAACTAATAACAAGGTTCCCAGGAACAGTGAGGGAGATCCAAGACCTCTGAGAGAATTGACACGATCAATGTCAGTCAGAAATACTATGTGCCACATAAGAGGACAGGCCCACTAGCAGCAGGTGTGAGTCCCCTGGGATCCAGCCAGGCAGAAAACTTGGAAGGGCTGGTGTGCTCGGGTGAAAGGAGTTTGGGGAGGGCCAGACACGCCCCGGAGTCTAAAGCCCTCAGGCCTTAACTTTCTCAGCTGGGAAGATTACATATACAAAAAGGCATTCTCCTTGCTCAAGTGGCCCAATCAAAGCACCCCCCGCCCCTTACAAGGGCCTTTCTGTTCATTAAAGGTAAAGTTAAAATCGGCACCAGGACCTCAGTCAGAAAGTCCTAAGGCCCTAAGAGCCAAAAGGTACCCTGCAATCTCTGCCATTGTTACAACACTTAAGTCAGAGCCCAAGTGGGTCAAGCACTTAACCCTAAAAAATGTTCTCCAAAGGGGGCAAAGGGCTGGAGGTAACGTGGAACTACAAAATACTAGCTTTCTGACAAGAGGCTACCCCAAAACTGTTACCAACCACAGCCCTGATGAGCAAAGAGAAAGGAATTTCAGGGAACACCCAACTTCCTCCCTTAAAAGTACTGCTTTGCTTTTAATATCAAGTTCCACGCCAGAAGTCGCTAGAGTGGGGACGAGGTTCTCCCAACCCAAGGCCGAGGGGCCTGTGTCCAGGCGTGGTGACGGCGGGTGAGCGCCCTCTCACCAAACCCAAATGGCGGTGCATCACTTTCGCACGCCCAGGCCCGCTTCTTCCGCCGCGGCCCGCCCGAAGCTCGGAGGGAGGGCGTGGGCGCCCCCAGCCACCGCCCTGCCAGGCCCCTCCACGCCCGGCTACCTACCGCAGTGCTGCCCGCCTCATCGCGCTAGGCTGCCGTGCACGTGGCTGGAGAACCGGGCCCCACAAGTCGGTCGGCGGAGGGAAACTAAGGCGCTCGCGTGAGCAGCAGACCAAACCTCACTCCCCAGTACCGCGCCCTCACAGCGAAGCAGCTCGGGAGCCGGGCCGCGTTGTCGGGGGGCGGGGACCACCGTTTGGGGGCGGGGCCGCGCCATCCGGGGGCGGGGCCGCGCTGCTCCTGGCAGGCCCTGCCGGTTCATTGGCAGGAAGCCGGAGTCCACCTCTGCCGAGCTTCCCACGCAGTCAGCCGTGCGTGGCGTGTTTCTAAAGGGAGGATCGGCCTATTCCGGGTTGAGGAGATGAACCACGCAGCACCGCCAGGGCGTGACGTGGAGCAAAGGCACGGCCTAGCCTGGTGGAACTTGTCTCGGTTATCCTTGAGCCGCTCCTCGGCTCCCAGTCTGTGGTTTTTGCCCTTGGCTTCAAGAAATCTCCTGGGCAGCTTTCCAAAATACTGATGCTTGGGACCCACCCTCTGGAGATTCTATTTAGTTATGGGTGCGGCCTGGGCTTCCAGATGTCTAAAGGTGCCCCCAGGATAAAAATTTACCAATCGGGTACCATGTACACTATTCTGGTGACAGGCACACTAAAAGCCCTGACTTCAGCATTCCACAGTTCATCCATGTAACAAGAACACTTGTACCCTCTAATATTTTGAAATAAAAATTATATATAAAAAAGAAAATATAGGAAAGAGAATAAAAGGTGTCTCTCAATCCAGAAAAAAAAATAAAAACTAAAGGTGCCCCAGGTGATGCTACTGTAACCAAAACTTGAGGACTACTGACCTAATAGAAAAAAATTGGTCCTCTTCTAATCCCGGCCTGCCCCCTAGTGTTTGACATCTTGACCGACCTAGAAAGACTCTAGGCCAGAGAGTTGATTTCACCCCGCGATCTGATTTCAATTTCATTCAACGAGTTCTTATTGAGATGTTTGCATTGCACCAGGCGCTGTTGTAGACGCTGGAGATGCAAAAAAAAGAAGAAAAAACAGTGGACAAAAATTGCTGCCCTTAGGGGCTTACCTTATGGGGAAGGAAAACAAATTGGCAAACAAGTTAGCAAATAACATAATCTCAAACGTGGTAAAGCAGTCTAAAGAGGAAATAAAACAACGTAATGAGAGGGGTCTTTTGAGAGTATATACAAGTCTTGCTTTGCCTCTAAAGATGGTAATTTCCCAGGAGGCAAGGATCATATCATATGCTTCTTTGGAATAACCCATGCTTAGTAAAAATTTGTTCATTTGAATTAAGCTAGCTTTTTGTGTTTAATCACTTCACAAGTTACAGATGGAGCATGGTCTTTTCTATTTCTACCTAACTTTCCCTTTTTTTTATCAGTCCCACATCCAAAAGACTCCTCTTTTAGCCTGCAGGTATCTCTCCTTCGTTTTTGTTCATATTGTCTGTACCTTTTCAGTGATTGCTTTGTTGTGTTTTGTGTCAGCCATACATACTTGTACTCTACCACACCTAACACACAGTACAATAAATATTGTATTGAATTACACTATTTGTGTTCATTTTTACTTGAATTTTTGGCTGAAGCAATAGGAGGCTTGGGGAGAAAAATTAAGTTCGAGAGAATTTTTCAGGTTACATATATGGTATAATAAGTAGAGATGGTTTATAATTTTTGTGCAATCAAGTAACCTTCCATCAGTTTCCAAAATATAGCCAGACACATGCTCATCAATATAAACAGCAGTGATTTCAGCTGGAACAGCTGGAACCAGGGACTCAATGCCATGAAGATGCCTTCTCTCCATCACTTTGCTTTCCTTTGCATACTGGGTTCATTCTTTTTTCTCACTGTTTAATGGCATTCTCCACATGGCAAAAAAAGCTCTGGATCTTTACATCTTACAACCACAGACACACATATAGAGACTGACCCAAATTTCTATGTGCCAAGTACAAAAAGTCCTGAGAAGACATTCATTGGCCCAATTGGGCTCAGGTATATACTGTTGGACTAGTCAACTGTGGCAGCAAGGCAAGGTCATACAGTGGGTCCACATGACTTACCAGGAACCCCCTCACCCAGACCCATGGTCAGGTGCTGGGTCATAATCTACTAACGTGGCTATTTCTACAAGCAACCACACAGATGAAGATCACTTTCTTAGAAAAGGAGTACTGAGCAACCAACCCCATAGAGGTCCACCACAGATGTAATTTAAAGAAGCAAAAAATGATCTCATTACTTAGCCTTAGTTCGAACTTAAATCTTAGTTCTAACTTCAGAATACCCCTGTTAGACCTAGCCAGCACAGCATTTATCCACGTGTCTTCAATTTTCTCAATTGGCAGCATGCAGAAAATTCTGAAAATAGCTTAGCAACCCTGATTCCTATGTTGTGTTGTTATTGTTGTTGACAAGTACATATGCTATAACACATTTTGGATAGCAGGGATGGCAGGCAAAGTGGTCACAAAAATCAGGTCAGGAAACATGCAACAATTGTATAGTGGTGAGAATCACCGTCCTTAAGGAACAGATTCTCCACCCCACCTTTTTGTTTCCTGTTATGTTCTATATAGTTCTATTTTCATATGGTCTCAGGGTAACAGAGATGGTATCAAGTGTGTGATTAAAATAAAAGGCTCCTAATCATGCATTGACAGATACATTAAGATATTATCAATGTCATTATTACAAATAGAACAATAAAATCAAATAAGAAAACCTAACAACACATTGTCAGTTCAATCTAATATTACAAGTGAAAAATATCTAGTAACCATCTCTTCTTGGGCTGCTGGACCATATGTAATTTGGATATCTGATTTAGGTAGAAAATGTTCTTGGAAAACTGTCAGCAACTTTCAAACAAATGGATTCAAGCTACGATTTCATTAGGATAGAAAAACCGCTTTTTAAAAATTAGGTTATTTCAGGCCAGGTACGGTGGCTCACACCTGTAATCCCGGCACTTTGGGAGGCCAAGGCAGGAGGATCACTTGAGGCCAGGAGTTCAATACCAGCCTGAGCAAGAGAGAGACCCTGTCTCTACTGAAAATAGAAAAATTAGCCAGGCGTGGTGTGCACCTGTAGTCCCAGCGACTCAGGAAGCTGAGGCAGGAGGATCGCTTGAGCCCAAGAGTTTGACGTTGCTGTGAGCTATCATGATGCCACTGCCCTCTAGCTGGGGCGATAGAGTGAGACTCTGTCTCAAAAAATTAAAAAAAAACAGCTTATTTCCCAGATTATAGAGATTATACAAAAGGATCCAGAATAAAATTGGGAAGGGGAGGAGGAAACAATGGAAAAGTATTTTCCACCCAAACATTAAAGAAAAAACCAGAAAGACTAGTGGGCTGTTACATGAAAGTGTATAGTATAATATTATACCCACTTACTCCATCAGAAGCAAAACCAGCATAGGCAATTTAAAAATGGTGATTTTTTTTTTAAATCTCTTTCTCTACCATTCCCCAGCTCCACTTTTATGATTGCTCATCAAATCCAAGTGTTGAAAGGTTCTTGTCTTTAGAAATGCTCTTTTTCCCCTAATAATTTTCCTCTTGCTTAAAAATGACAAACATTTAAAATATGTAATACCATTAGTGACATTGGATCAGAGGGCCTCTTTGGGTAGGACCTTCATTTCAAGTATCAACTTCAATAAAGCTGTCTCTTTCAATAATATAGGGCTTAAACAGTAAAATTTCAATGGGCATCTCCTCTACCCAAATCTTCCAATCATTCTGCACCTCTCTCTCACTTAATCCACTTCTCCAACAAATTCAGGTTCCCTTCCATTCATTCCTCACTCTGCATCCTGTTTATCTCCATTCCCTTTCCCACCTGTTTTCCTTTTTTTTCACACCAAATCAACTGCTACTATCACAGTTGAGAGACAGAAGCTCCCTTCAGACCCCAGGGCAGCCCATTCAGCTGGGGCAGTGTAAGATCCAACCTTGCCATTCCTTAGTCCAAGGAAAACCACCAAGTGCCTGCCCATACAATTACAGTGTCACAGAGATTCATAACCACGAAAAGAACGAAACCGTAAACATCACTATCTCCACAAAAGCTCATGCTTCAGAGTGCACTCAAGCTTTTGAAACTTACTTTATAGTCAGGATTTGTATATTTTATAGATGTCAAAACATGCTCTGTTTGAGTTTACAGAATATGCTTTCAGGTTTAAATTTGTATTTTGTGCTGTTTGGAGGTGAGGCTGCAAAAAAACAAGGTGGTAACATTGACATTAGTCTATCTGGGTAATCTTTACGTGTGATATTTATGGGATTGTTAGATGGCCTTGTTCTGTTTATATAGGTAACTTACTAGCACATTGCACAGGACACCACATATGGCTTCTGTTTGGCCTGATCTGTGGAGGTGCAGAAACCAAGCCTGGAGGGGGAAAGATGCTTATTTTACTCCTGAAACGTCTCTTCAAAGTGGCCATTTCTTCCTTGACTCCAGTTCCTACTATCACCCACAATTCCTGACTCCCTATGATGGCTCAATTCCTCTGTCTCCCTCACCCTGGTCCTGGAAGTTCTTGTAAAACTTCCCTGAGGATATAGATATAGATTAGAGATACAGATGGAAATAGATAGTGATAGAAATAGAGATATGGGCCAGGCTTGATGGCTCACACACTCCTATAATCCTAGCACTTTGGAAGGCCAAGGTCGGAGGATCACTTGACCCCAGGAGTTCGAGACCAGCCTGAGCAAGAGTGAGATCCCATCTCTACAAAAAAAAAAAAAATAGAAAAATTAGCCGTGCATGGTGGCATGCAACTGTACTCCCAGCTACTCGGGAGGCTGAGGGAAGAGGATCGCTCCAGGAGTTGGAGGTTGCAGTGAGCTATGATGATGCCACAGCACTCTAGCCCAGGCAAAAGAGCGAAGCCCTCAAAAAAACAAAGAAAGAAAGAAAGAGATATGTACTGAGAGCACTTTGCACTAATGTACTGGAATAAATGTCAATAAAAGCCTGGCCAAGCCTGCCAGACTTGGGTTTGTTATTAAAGGACAAATGAGGTCTAGTGTCGGGAAACTAGAGAAACAGTGTCATTCACGGGAAGTCCAAATTGAATACTTCAGTAGTTAGAGCTACTCCATTTCTAACAGAAGTCTGTCCCATTCTGAGACTACAAGAGTTGAGAAATACTCAGGGTGGCAGGCAAGGGAGTGGACAGGAGGGAATTAGAAAGGGGTTTGCTGTTGATGGGGCATATCCGAAACGCTTTGAATTCTCTTGAATCATTCCTGGACCAAAAGTCCCACCAAGACCAAGGTGCCTGTGGCGCTGCCTCTCCTGCATGCCTGGAGCTGACCTGCAGACTCTCTGCACTCTGAATCCAGCCAGCTCACACCATGGAAAACTAACGTCAGTCAGATTCAGTCCCTACCAGTTCATGGGCTTCCCCCCACTAACGCTGACGCCAACACCATTGCATCTCCTGACTACGTGCCCCGCAACTCCCCTTTCATGACCATAGGCACACACACAGAGTCAGTGATATTTGAGAGACTAAGAATACAGGGATGAATAAGGCACAATCCTGGACCAGAAGAAGCATACTGCTTATGGGAGGGAGGAAAATTGATATAATTTAATGACAGTAACTCTAACAGAGGAATATGCAAAATACTCCTGATAACAGCAAGAGTGGATGACTCCTGGGCAATGTAATTTGGACAATATTTTTCTCACCCACCATGTTAGTTTTCTATTGCTACTATAACAGTTATTACAAAGGTAGTGGCTTAAAACAACACAAATTTATTATCTTACAGTTCTGTGGGTCAGAAGTCTGACCAAGGTCTTACTGGGCTAAAATTGGTAGAGCTGTGTTCCTTCTGGGAGGCTCTAGGAGACAATCCATTTCCTTGCCTTTTCCAGTTTCTAGAGGCCACCTGCACCCTTGGCTCGTGGGCCCCTTTCTACCATCTTCAAAGCCAGCAACAATGAATCTCTCTGTTTCCTTCTTCCTCTGCCTCTCTGACTTCTCTCTTCCACTTTTTCTTAAATTTTTTTTTTTTTTTGAGACAGAGTCTCCCTCTGTCACCCTGGGTAGAGTACAGTGGTGTCATCGTAGCTCACTGCAACTTCAAACTCCTGGGCTCAAGCGATCCTCCCGCCTCAGCCTCCTGAGTTGCTGGGACTACAGGCATGCACCAAAGATGCCCAGCTAATTTTTCTATTTTCAGTAAAAACAGGGTCTTTTGCTCAGG
>RJWJ010042533.1:0-12998 GCA_004363605.1 Indri indri | reverse complement strand
ATTCATTGCAAAGGTCCTGAGATTCAATTCCTTCAGTTTGATAACATGCTCAACACTAAATCATTCAATGGGATTTAAGTGGCTAAAACAAGTTCCAGTCTATAACTTTTTCTAAACCCATATAAGCCTGACATTAAAATTGGAGTCTATTAGAAAGGATTAGGGAAAGTTGATCCTAGGAAGAAAATCACCAATGTCTACTAAAGAGCTAGATCCCCAACTCATATATCCCTGACCACACAGAATTTCCTAGTATAGGAGAAAGTTTCAGACAAAATTTTATGTGAAAAGCGTGTTCCTTCTTTATTGTAATATATAGACTTGTAGTATTTCTATATTTGCAACACATAGCATTTCTATATGTGCTCAATTGTCTCTGATTCTTTTTAAATGTCTGCAACTCTTTGATAAGGGCCACTTTTTACCGCTTCCACATAAGTATTTATGTTTCATTTGTGTGGGTTAGAGATGACAAATGAGCTGTAGTGTAGTGTTAAGTGTCAAAAAACAGCAGGTTATTTGTCATTTTAGTCAAGGTTTGTTAATTTGGCAAAACAGTACTATTTTGTGAATCAATAGGGATTCTTTTTTGAATAGTCTTATGTCTTTTTTTACGGTACCCTGATTATTTATCAGCACTTATTCATAAATTAATCATGATGTATCACATAATGCCTGTTAATATCATCCACAATAAGCAGAACAAGCACCATTATAAATTGTTTACTACATTAATCTAACACAATGTTACAAAAATAAGGTTACTTTGTCTCAAATTTAGGTATAAATTGAAAAAAATAAACATCTTCTTTAAATTTTGGCTATTTCTCTACCACACCACATAAGGAAACCATAATAAAACATCTTATAGAGGCAAAATAAGTTATTATAGAAAATATTAGCATAATACCTTCAACACAAGAAAAAGAGAGTATCAAGCAATGCAGGAAAACAGTATTCAGGCCAGTGTACCACTGTGAATAAAGTTAAGAATTGGAAAAATTTGATTTTTCCACCCATGAGTTTTAAAGGTAGTGTAAATTACAACTTGATGTTTTCTGCAATGATATAGGTCTGATTTATAGAGTGCAAGGCTGACAAGAGGGCGGAGGAATTGCCATACTTCAACTCTGACTTAGGGCTTTGAAGTGGTGTTATACAGTTACTGTCACAGTAAAACGGTTCACCTTTCATTTTATAGAGCACGATGATGAATGGCGCTTTGAGAGCCTTGAGGTAATATGTAGCAGCCCCAAACACTGAGATATACTTCTAGTGTTTAAACAGCAATCTACCACTCTTCACCATAGATGAATATGCTGGGTTTTGGTATATTTTAAGTATGCTATGGCTAGCAAATGAAATTTTCTTGAAAAGACTGATTAAAAGATAAATTCTTTTATCAAAAATGAATGTATCTATCCATATAATATTAACATACTTGTAATATTGTGACCCATTATAGTAGAGAAACTTTTTTGATAAAAAGAAACAGGAAGAAATGATATTATGGTATTATGAAAAAGAATAACATTAACTTCTCTGAGACTTAATTTATTTTTCTTTAAAATGTGGATAAAATTACCTGCTTTGTCATCATGTGTTTTCTATTAAACACAAATGAGATAACATGTGCAAAATCACTTCTATATTGATTCCACTCCAATATCCTTCTTGGGTTTTCCTCTTGATCCTTTTTTAAGTTATCTGATCCTTAAATGCTATTTTTACATAAATTTCTATCTTTGATGCTCTGCCCTTCACTTGCTACTTCCCCACCCCACATCATGGAATGATTTTCCATGACATTCTAGCAACAATTTCAATTCAAGCTGTAGCACTCATATAAGAAACTATCTACTAAAGATATAGAGCTGAATTTAACTGTATCTCTTCTGTTTTGGGCTAACTCCCAGTGTGCTTCCAAGAGGCAAAACTACGATAGAAATAAACTTACACAAACCTAAGTAAACTAGAAACCTGGTAATCTTACTTAATACTTTCATTTTATAACCACTTAAGCCCAAGAAACAATGAAACCCTGTCTATTCTATCTAATTTCAATACTTATAATTCATTCTATCTCTTCTGTAGTTACATAAACGACCTTAATTTGAACTGTAGCAATATTAGCTTCTAACTTGTCTTCCTACTTCCTGATCATCACACAAAAGGTAGATTGCTAGATCTTAAACACAGAAATACATAACCTTATACAACTCAAATATTTTAATGATTCTCTAAAACCTACAACATAGTGAGATTCTTAACATGGCCCATGTACCTTCATTATCTGGCCTCTGACAATGTCTGCAAATGTTAACTTAGGCCCTGAAAATGGGGCAGATTTGAGGATACCCTCTACATCAGCAGTATATCATTAAATTAATTTCCCTGGAAATACTATTCTGTTTCACTCCTCAGTGGCTTTGTACATGCTGTTTCCTCTGTCTAAAATGCCTTTCTTTCTTATTCACCTAAATAATCCATACTCATCTTTAATATCTTTTTTTATGTATTTTCTCCTATGAGAGATGGTACATCTATTCTTGTATATCTGAAACTCTATGACAACTTAGTTATATATCTCACTCCCTGAATAAAAAGGCCTGGGTGGATCATCTTGATCCATGTAGGCAAATACCTTAACTGAAAAAAAAAATTATGATGATTATTAAAACATTTACTAAAGAAATTGCCAATTAAAGCATTGTGACTCCTTTGTATACTCATACATGCCACTTTAATCAAAAACATGAAATTTGAAGGTCTGATTCAAAATTAAATCCTCAACTGCAAAAATGAATTGATGCAATGTATATTTATCTTATTCATTTGTTTGTAAGAAATAATGGGCCAATTAATAGCATATGTCCTGTTATCCTTACAAATAAAATACATGTCAAGTGAGACATCATTTAAACAGATAATTGAAATCAGAACCTGAGGCCCTTCATCATTTATGTGATTTCCTCATTTCATATATTCTAAAGAGCATTTTTACCTGGAAGAGAGAAGTTGTTCATGATATTAATAACAAAACTATCAAATACATAGTACATGCCAGACATGATACTATTATACTTTAAAATTCACAAAAATCATGTGAGCAAACCATAATTTAAACAGATATTTGCTACTTTAACTAGTGAGTGGTGGAGGTGGTTCTGCGGGCCCCAGTGGATGTCAGTAAGTATTATTTTTTAAAAAGCAAAACTGTAATTACATAGGTTTGAAACATGGAATAAACCACAGTAAATAGGTTTCTTTGAACAAAGGCCTTCAGAGTCCTTCTATTGCTAATGTGTCCATTTGATTTCTCAAAAAAAAAAAAAATGTGTTTCCCAAGCTTATCTGAACATGTTATCTAGCCAAGTTTTTAAGACTGTTTTACAAAACTAGTATTGTGAAATCACAACCTGAAAAGTATTGCTTTGAAATTTCCATCTATAATAGAATATTTAGCTAAACAGATACAAAAACATATCTTTATGTGAAAGAAATCATATTTTAAGCTTGTGTAGTATATTATTCAAGCCATTATCACAAATATTATTCTCAGTATTCTAGAATATAATACACCCCGCTTCCAGGAAAATGTTTAGGAAATATTTCTATTGATAGTTTCTGTAGTGTATGATGGAAATCTTAAGCAATTAGATGGAATACTGGCATAATCTAAAATATGCAAATTCAAATTCTTCTATGAGAAAAAGATTTAGGATATGCATTTTCAGCTTCAGTTTCATAATATATTTCACTATCTACTTTTCAAAATACTCAAAACATTTCAAGAATAGATCAAAATAATATTTGGGGAATTAGAAATTGAGTTATACCATGTGAGTTAATAGGAGTTATAGCCTGAAAGAATTGTGGCAAATGCAGCTACTAATGGAACACTTTCCATTTTGAGAAAAATTAGAGATTGCAATAGAGATTGGAATGCAATAAAAGCAGCACGGTGCCACACAGTAGCTTGCAGGTGAACAGCTTTTTCAGCTGTTTACATAAGTGACTGCCAAGTATAGGTATGAAGATCAACAAGTGTGAAAATATGAGAAGATGCAGTGGAAGAATCTGCTATCACAATGGAGGAAATAGAAGTGAGCTGACAAGGAAGGCAAGTTTTGCAGGAAGTTATGATGACTACTTCCACATTACATGAAAATTGAAAAGAAGAAAAGAAGGGACAGTGGTCAAAGAAGGATGCAAAAGAGAAGTTATTATAAAGAAATCACTAGTCCTGTATATAAGAACAAATCAGCAAGCCCTGATTTAAAAAACACTGGGAATTCAAGGGTATTTTAGTAAGGATGAGTCTATTGGGAATGAAAGATATAACAGGCTGTTATGGAGAGAGATGACTTCTCAATCATCCTTCAAGAAGCACAGAAAATGAGAACAAAAACTGCCAGATGAAATTTCAATAGGTATTAATAAGAGTCCACGCCATAAATGATTGCAGAATGTAAGTCTTTTGGGTAAAAGGATAATGGAATGAGATACCAGACAGACGTATTAAGAGACTTCTTAAATAATATCTATTCCCAGGTTTTTTGCTTGAGCTAAATGATGACACAGAAAGCATTTATGCGAAATCCTTCAAAAGACAGGAAAAAAGGATCAGTAAAATACTATGCTAATACAAGGCATTATGTCACCCATATGATATCACTATACATACCCTGCCCTCATTGCCTTCTAAGTACAACTTATCCTCTCTGCTCAGGCAGACCAGAGTGCAGTCCTTGGACCTTTTCTCTTCAGTGTATGTACATTCCCTCAATGATCTCTTCCAGTCACATAACCTTAAACCATCATACTGTAATTACTCCCAAATTACTTTTTCCAGCATGGACCTATTTCTTGAAGTCTATATTCAACTGCTGATTAGACATCTTTGATTGGGTATCTCAAATGTAATCGGACCAAAACTGAGCTTCTGATGATTTTCTCTCAAAATCCACCTCTCTCAAGTCTTTCCCACCTGGATTTATACCAACTCTCTCCTACCAGTTTCATGGACAACAGCCTCCTTGGGGGACTTTTCACCTGTCTTCTTTCTCCCATACATCATGTATAATCCATGAGCAAAATGTGTTAATATTAATTCTACCTTCAAAATATGTTTGACCCTTTCTCATTGCTCTGGTCCTAGTCACGTAATCTCTCAGCTAAATTATTGTAATAAACTCCTAATTTATCTCTCTGTTTCTACCTAAACTCTATGCATTTTATTCATAACACAGTATCTAGAGTGGAAACCCCTTCAAACAAAAATTGAATTGTGACTCTTCTGATGGAAATTCTCCAGTGGCTGTCTCAGCATCACTCTGATTAAAAGCTATAATAATCACAGTGGTTTACAAAACCCTTACCTCCTACCATCTCTTCCAGGCTCACCTCCTTCTAGTCACAATAGACTTCTTGCTATTCTTTGAATACTGCCAGGCATACTTTCATGTGAACATTTATATACTTCATCTTCCATCTTCATAGAAGGCTTTTCTTCCTATATGACTTCCTTGCTTGCTTCCTTCAAGTGTTTATTCAAATATTACCTCTCCAATGAAAATCTCCTAGTTCACTCGATTTAAAACCATAAAACCTCCTCATCACTTGTCAGTGATTTTCCTTTGTAACTCCCATCATATAACATTCAATATGTTTAACTCTTAAATGTGGCTATTTTTTTTCTTTCCGATGTAAGCTTTGTTAAGGCATTGAGGTTTTTATTTTTTTAAACTATTTCATTGACTGTGCATAGCACATGCCTAGCACAAAATATGTGTTCAGTGATTAGCTGTTTGCTTGCTTGAATGAATGAATGTATGTTTGAACCATGTAAATTCTTTACTTCTGCCTTTTGTCAATGCAAGTCATCAGGGTTGGTACCAACTACATCAGTCAATTCACATATTGTTTAGTGACCCAAGGCCTTAGGCAAATGATTTCTTTCAAAAAGATGAGTTGAATCAAGAAGACCCTCTTTTTCAGAGATTTGAACTGATAATTATAGGAATCTTGCCAGTTATGTTTGGAAAGAAAAACAGAAAGATCATCATATAAAGAAGACAAGAAGAGGTGGCATGGGAAAAGATAATGGATGGGAGGGAAAATATAATGGATGGGAGGAAAAAAGAAGGCTCAAGTAAAGATTAAAAGATATTTGTAGAGGACAGATTATGAAACAGATGGAGAGAGGCACAAGGAGATAAAACCAGTCTCTAAAGATGTTGCCATTTTGATCCCAGCTCCTATCCTCAATCAACTTTAAAGTAAAAGTTTTTGTTTGAGATTATAGATAAATATAAATATGTATTTGTTTCTCACAGTTGTAGAGAGCATGCATTTCAGTCTGACTCAGCAGAAAACACCTTTTAATTCCTTACTTTAGTAAATCACCTGATTCTGCCTACAAGATTTCTCCTTTCAAGCTGGTTGTAACTCAAGTTTTGTCATTTATTGTTCTTACTCAGTCCCACCCAACTTGGCCTGCTTAAATTGTGCAAAGGTCCAGAAAGATATTTTGGCAGGCTCCTTTTGTTCAGAGACCCATATCAGAAGCAATTGAAAAGCACTTTGTTCTATCCCGTGTGATTTCTTACACTCCTGTGGATTTGCTTTTCCCATTCCAAATTTGGAGTATAGAAAATTAGAGTATGAAAGCCTGCATACTGCAAGGACTCAGACATTCTAGAAATAGCTCACAGCTCTTACACTCTGAGATTCTACCACCTCCCTGGAGAAAAGCCGGAACCTAACCCCTGCTACTTATAGAACAGAATGGCACCTTTCCTCTGGCTAGTCTCCAAAAATTTGTCCTCTTCAGCTTGTTTGTTCTCAAAGGTACTTTTCATGTCCCTTAAAGAAGAGTCTATAGAACACCAGGAGAATTTCTCCATTGGGTCTATCGTATTGCAAGACCTGGAGAGAGGCTTCCCCTACTTTCAGTCTGCTAAAATCAGTGTGGCAAGAAATCATAAAGCCTGGCTATCCATTTAAAACAAACAGGGCATGGTGGCACACACTTGTAGTCCCAGCTAATCGGGAGGCTGAAGCACAAATATCGATTGCTTGAGCCTAGGAGTTTGAGGCCAGCCTGGGTAACATAGTAAGACCCTGCCTCTAGTAAGTAAGTAAATAAACAAATAACTGAGGTAAAATAAAGCAAACACAAATTAATATTGCTATGGAAATAAGTCTGATTTATAGGGTCCATGTGCTTTGTCATAGTGAAGTATTGTCAGCAAAATTCTATGGCCTAATAATTTCTCCAATTCCTAGAATATAGGAAAAGAAAGACAAAAGAAAATACATAAATTACTTTTAGACTAAATGCTTTATATCATTTCATGTGCTCTAATATAATGGACAGTTTACTTATATAATTTAAATAATGAGTTCTAAAATTTATTAATCCTATATTAATCCAAATTTTTAAAAACTGAGTATAGTCTTATAGGTCATTCACAAAGCAAAAGAGGGATAAAAATGCAACTAAAAAAATTAAAAAAACAATGATTCAGAGAAAATATTTTGTTATTTATGTGAACAAGATGTATATCCAACTCTAGGAGCAAGATTGACTTTCTTAACAATATTTATTTTCTGACCTGGATGACCTTAATGTATATTCCACTAATCCTCTAATCCAGAGGTGGGGAATCTTTTCATGTTGGAAGGCAACATTAATTTAGCTGTAATCAAATAACCCCACATTCAAGAAACTTCACTTAGATATACCCAAAAATGTACATTATTTTATAAAAATCTAACTACAATGTACTTAATAATTTCAAAAAATGAAAACTATTTGTTAATTTTAAAGTTAGCTAACCTTTTCATGACTTTGTTGTGTCTGCTTTTTGTTAGAAAGCATTTGAATATTTGGTTGTAGCATGGAGGTCCGCAGTGTCAGTTGATCCTCTAGATGGGTATCAGTCATTTGAGCCTTAGCGGTGTCTTACTGCATTAGGTAGGAGAATGTAGATTTGGGCATATTGCCGAAGGTGTGTGTATTCTGAATTTTTCCATATTTCAACTGGATCTTTCTCAGCATCAAACAATGACTTTAAAATGTCATCTACTGAGAGTTCAGTCAATTCCATGTGTAGTTCTTTAGGTGCCTTGGTGATACCAAGTAGGTGACGTGAAATGCTAATTTGAGTGTGATTCCATGATTCTAAAAGTCAGTGAACCTTTTACTGTATTCTCCAATTGATAGGTCTGTAACAACCACGTATTCTTCAAATGATTCTCATACATCATCTGCTCTTCAATGACCTTTCCTAACTGAGGAAAATGTTCATCTGACATTTTCTTTTGAAGAAGTGTTTTGAAAAAAGATAACTTTTTGAAATGCTTTGATTTTTTGCCACATATCATATATAGACTTATTTTTACCTTGAAGAGAAATATTCAAGTCCTTTTGATTTGACATGGTATCACACAAAAATGCTGCATTCCTATAGTAATCTTCTTTCAATAATTCACATTGCTGATACAGTTCTTCATAACATTTAACTATCTGTTCTTGCAGAGATAAAATTTTGGCTAACATCTGTCCCTGTGATAGCCAACCCGCTTTAGAATGATAAGGCAAATCCACACTTAATACCTCATCATTCAACTTTAGCATGTTGCAAAACTGAGGATTCCCTGTTGCATTTGCAGGAATTTGGCTAACAATACTTATAACTTGTTGAAAAGTGTCACTTAAAATAGTAGCTTTAGCACAGCGATTTTGCTGATGAAAGATAGTGAAATGAAATGAGAGCATCTGGATCTATTAATACTTCTTATTTATGCAATAAACCCTTCATGTTTTCCTGTCATGGAACATGCACGGTCTGTAAATACACTCACTAAATATACCAAATTCAATCCAACTTCACAACATTTACCTTGAAAGTTGTTGAAAATATGTATTCCCAATGTTCTGTTCACAAGAGTGCCCAACGTGAATAACTCTTCTTAGCAAAGAAAATTTTCTGTTATGACCCGAATGAAGTATAAAATCTGTGCTGAGTCAGTAGTATTAGTTGATTCATCCAAAGAGATTGAATAATGTGTATTTTCCTTTTGAAGTATTACATTAAGTTGTTCTGCTAAGTTGAAGGCTAATTCATGCTGCTGATCAGTTATGGTTCTCCTTGAAAGACGCAGTTGTCTGTACTTTGAAACATTGCCAGGGTCTAAGCATCCTACAACTTTCACAATTTCTACATCGCTGAATGGCTTCCCTTTTCTCCCAAGTATATAGGCCACTTTATAAGTTCAGTGGCATTATTTCCAGGTCTTATTGCTGCTTGAATGAACTGTCTTTGCTTTTGCTTTTAATTTCTGCAATACAACCTTTCATGCCTCTCCCTCTAATTTAAAATATTTGTGGTCCTTATGAGTTTTATAATGCTGATGAGCATTGAATTTCTTTAATGTTGATATTGCAGTATCACAAAGCAAGAAGATCATCTTATCTTTAGCAGAAAAAAGAAATATTGCAATTCTAAATCCTCATTCAAAAATCTGTTTTCTTCCTTCAGCATTCTCTTGGTCTTCTTTGACATGATGGGCTGTTAAGCAGAAAGAATAAAAAAATATTGCCTGTGATCCTAGCATTCTGGAAGGCCAAGGCAGGAGGATTCCTTGAGCTAAGGAGTTTGAGACCAGCTTGAGCAAGAGTGAGACCCTTTCTCTACTAAAAATAGAAAAATTAGCCGGGCATTGTGGTGTGCACCTGTATTCCCAGTTGCTCAGGAGGCTGAGGCAGGAGGACTGCTTGAGCCCAGGACTTTGAGGTTGCAGTGAGCTATGATGCCACTGCATTCTACCTGGGGTGACAGAACAAGACTCTCTCTCTCTCTCTCTCTCTCTCTCTCTCTCTCTCTCTCTCTCTCTATATATATATATATATATATATATATATATACACACACACATATATATTTATATAATTTATTTTTCATTACTTCTTCATAATTCTTCTTTCCCATTTTTTATAGGATATGTTTCTGGATATCTGTTAGGTGCATGTTATGTTTTGCTATTTTATTGGCAATACCTTTAAATCTGTCATATTTTGCACCCTTTGTTCCTTTTTGTTACATTCTGAATGATTTCTTTAGATTTATTCTCCAGATAAGTAGTTATTTTTAAATATAATGTGCTATTTAAATAATGTGTTGAATTTAAATTTTTACTACATACTTTTTAAATTTCCTGAAGGTTTGTTTAATTTTCAAATGGAACTCCTTTATAGTCTATTCTTTCCTTCTACCCATGTTATCAAATTTATATATATATACACACACACACACACACACACACATACACATACACATACTTTTAAATATTAAATGTTGTTTTTAAATTATATGTTTTATCATTCTAGTGTCTGAATTCTCTTGAGGTCTGATCTTTCTATGTGTTTTTTCCTTCTGTTTCTCGCTTTTTGTCCTTGTGTCTTTTGAGACTGTTTGTTTACTTTGAACTACTCATTTTTCTCAGAATTGTATTCATGGGAATTCTTCGATGGTACAATTGAAATTGTACCACTCCAGAGAGGAATTAAGATTTTTTTTCCCAAAGCCCATGTGAACATAACAACTCCTAAATACTACAAATCAGATTTTCTTCTTGAAAATTTCCAAACCACACTGAAAGTAAGAAACCACCCCAGAACCTAGGTGATGGTCAAGACATGGTTATCATTTCTCAGGGAAAATATTTTTCTCCTTTATATATTTACAGTTTGAGAAAGGCAAGTTTATCTGAGTTTTATTGTTCTGTAGTTTTGCCAAAATGTATCTAGTTACAGATTTGTTTCCATTTCTCTTGACCAGGATTCAGTGTCTTCAGTCCGGAAACTCATGTATTTACTTAAGAAATTTTTAGATATTTTACTTTCAAATATTTTCCCTCATCATTTTGTTTTTTATATTTTTAGATATTTTATTAAGCATAATGTAGATCTTCTGATTTTACCTTTCCTTTGCCATGCCTCTTTTTCATATTTTCCATTTTTTTGTCTGCATTGAATTCTAGGTAATTTCTTCATTTCTGTTTCTGAGTTCACTTTTTTCCTTCAGAATTCTCTACTCTTTGATGTATCCATTGAGCTTTCAAATTTTTCAATTTTTATCACTGTTTCCAATTTTAAGCATTTTTTAATCTGACTGTTCTATTTTCAAAAGGAACTACATTTTTATTCCGGTTTTATGTCTTTATTTCTTTATTTTGACATATTTAATTTATTCTCTCATTCAAATTATTTATTATTTCTAGTTATTAGGATGTTACTTCCCCTGCTATTTGAGCTCATTGAGCACCCTACCCTCCCACACACTCTCTCTGTCTCTCTCTGTCTCTCTCTCTCATATGTGTTTAAATCGTGAACTTGCTTTTCTTCAAGGGGCAAATTTTTCTATGGCAGACCAATGTCTGCCTTATAAAATTGGTCCGAAATAATGGTTTCTATTTTGCTCTATCAGTGACAAGGGAATTCAATTGTTCTTGTCTGATGGTTATTTTATGCTCTCAGCTTGGAACTCCTATAACTGCCCCACATCTGCACATGCTACAGGTCAGTGCTTCTGATCCTTCACTCAAGACTTTATATAGATGACAGTTTTTCCTACTATTCCACAACTAGTGAGTCATATCCCCACCCTCTCTCTTTAACTGTAGGAGCAGGTTATAGCAGTCACAAGACTAATTCCAGTGACCTTGCTTTTTTATGATCCAGAGGGCACCTTTCCAGCTCCTTGTATGGGTGCTGGGGACCAACCTCTAGGGCATTCCCCCAAGTATAAAGGTTTCCTTATTTTTCCCCATCTGACTTTGGTTACCCTTTCCATTTGTATCACCGGAGCATTTTCTACTCTCTTTTTTTCTTTTTTAAGCCAGGTTTTGCATAAAAGATAATTCTTATTGTTGTATTTTAACCACAATTTCTGAATGACTACAGCAGGAGAGAGGTCTGTTCAAATAGCTCACACAGCGTGTTGGGTTGGAACACTCCATTTATAAATTTTGAAGAGCTTTAAGCTGAAATTATTAAAAACTTTAAAAAACTTCATTACTGGTTATAGTATATTGATAAGAAATTTTAGGGAGAATAGAAAACCAAACACTATTAAGTCTCTCTTCCATATCCTAGAGCAGTTAAAAATCAATTAAGAGGGTAAGATTTTCAAACACATAAGAAAAGTATACCTATAGGGAAAAAATGCCTTTAAGGCCCTGTGAGACCTCTTAATTTCTTTGATATAAGAAATACATTTGTGATTAAAGGGAAAAGTAAGTTAAACTGAAATGTTAAGCTAAGTGTGACAAGCTTCTATTCCAAAGACTTATTTGAAAATTAGATTAATTTACATGAAAATAATCCTATCAAATCCATATTGCCATGGGATTTGATTATGACTGTAGGAATGAGTTTGTGAGATAGAAGCCTGAGAAACGAAGTGGATTTGGAGAATGACTGAATGGGGAAGAGGATAGATAGATTATAAAAAGACAATAATGATGTAACAATATAATATTTTCTAGCATGTATTGAATCATTTGCTTCGTGGATGGAAAGGTTAAATGCTTTACGCGTATTGCCATGTATAATCACAACAAGTCATTGCGACAGATCTTAAAAATGTTCCCACTTTAAAGATGTTGAAATTAAAGTTCAGTTTCCTCCCTTCTCACTGCCCCTGTATCTGCCCTAGGTTCCCAACCAGCGTGCAGTGGAGCTAGTATTTGATTAAGATCACAGTGAATATGACTGTGAGTAGGTATTAGTGTCCTGAGCAAAACAGTTTTGAGGAAGAACTGATTTATATGAACAAAGATAAATTCTGCTTAGAAACATTGATATTTAGAAGCTAGTCGTATTTTAAGTTTCTGTCTGGTGCTGAGAAAAATCTCAGTGTGAGAACTGTAATTATGCAAATAACAATCAGAACAATATTAGCCACTATTTATTGAATTTTTTTTTTTTT
>RJWJ010042532.1:0-12995 GCA_004363605.1 Indri indri | reverse complement strand
GGGGAGGGAGGCAGACTTCCCCTCTGCCGCCAGCTCAGAGTCAGAAAACCCTCATGCTTTCAGTCGAGGAAGCGCTAGAGCAGGCTTTCTGGACTGTCGGGATGATTAAATGCAGACCTCCGAGGAAAGAGGTGTGGAGTTACAATGCATGGTCTCGGGTGGTTTGGGCTGTCATCTGCCAAGGGCAAGGACTGGTCCAGAAAACCAGATGACCTCCTGGCTGCACCAGCTTTGTGCCCCACATTTTATACGCTTGTTGTACATGACCAATGTTTCTAACCCAGGCTGAGGGCTAGCTACTGCCGAGGACCTCAGAGAACGCCCACGAGAGCCAGCAAGTGCTGAGGGCAGAGCAGTGGATGGAGGGAGGGGGTCCTCTTCTCTCCAGCCCACAGCCATTGGCCCAATTCAGACTCTTATTGCCTTTTCTATAGGGTGCTAGAGTCATTTCCACCTGGCTCCAGCAGTCATCCTCTCTCCACTCCAAGCCCTTCCACACACCAATGCCAGATTCATCATCTACTGCAGCTACTCCCCAGCTCACAAACCATCCATAGCTCCCACAGCCTGCACAATGAGATTTGAACTCATCAATCCAGCATGCAAAACTATTATCTGACCCCAACTCTTTCCCCTCTTTCTACCTCCTCTCCAGAGATAGAGAAACATGCAATGTCTCCCAATACTTGTCTCACGCTTTCCCACCTCCCTGTCTGTGCTCAAATAATGCCTCCGTTACAGTCTCTCTCCTCCTGATTGCCACGTGCCCCAATTCTGCCCATATTCAAGGTGACACTTTGCCTGTCCACCCATTCAGAACTAACCTCTGTCCTGTCTTTCCCATGTTCTTTCATATGGAAGCTAGCATTTTAAAGCTTTTATAATTGTTTATGATTTTAGGGTATGAGCCTTGTAGACTCATCCTGGAAGACAGGGACATTGTCACTCACATTTGTCTGAATAGCACTGTAACAAACAATGACTACTAACTGATGGACGTTCAGGACACACTCCCGGGTCTCAGCTCACCCTCTGTCACTCATCAACTATGTGTCCTCAACTGAGTCCCAGCTGAAGTCCTCAGTTTTCTCATCTGTAAGATGGAGGTAATAATATCTTTCCAGGGCTACGTGTGCGTGGAAAAGCGAAGGAACAGGGTCCTACATGCCATGCAGAAAGTGGTGATTAAAGGTAAAACCAACAGAGGAAACTCCAGGTAAGGTGTGTAGAATGAAAGAGGAAAAACTGAAATGGGGCTGTCTCTGCAATTGGAATCTAGGTGAAGTTCACCGTCTTCCCAAAGCTGGCATTCTGGAAGGCAGGGTTGGGGCCAATTGGGGGCTAGAAGCGTCACTTTATCTCCCTCCTGGAGACCCCCAGGCCCTGCTCATCCCTCAGAAAGAAGCTAGACCCCGCCTCCACCCCCAGAAGCCCAGCCCTAGTCTCCTCCCCACAGCTTCACCTCCCTGCAGGCCCCAGGCCTCCCCCACCCCCTGCTGGGGGTCTTGGGCTTCCCCAGGTGGCTACACCAAAGTGCTCCTCTCCTGGCCATGTGGTCCAGGCCCAAAATTACCCCCTGTCTGTTAACTGCGCTTTGCCATCTCTCCCTCTCTGTAGGACTATCATTTCCAGCAATTAGCACAAAGGTCCCTTCCCACTCTAGTTAAGATCTCGAGCTGCAGCTAAATGCTCCCAGATCCCACTTAAATGATTTCAAATGCAATTCATTCTGACTCATTAAATAATTCCATGGACAGCTTTCTTTGCCTTTACCACCTTAGAAACCTCTTTATCCAGAAAAGAAAACACAAACGAGAGAGGGTTGGAAGCCAGGCGAACAGCCTGGTCCGGGAGCGGGAAGAAAAGCTTCAGTCCCGCCTCTCCAGCTCCCTGGTTTGCATTTCCCTGCCTCATCTGGCTCCCACGGAGCCCCCCTTCTGCTCTCTCCCTCCACCCGCTCCTCTCGGAAATGACTTCACCTGACAGCTATGGATTTAGAGCTTTTTTGCCAATTACTTATGCCCAGTGAGAAGATAGGTTTGTAATGTCTGTCCTTGTTCCTTCCAGCCTGGCTACCTCCTGTGAAGTGAGCCCACAGCCCTCGCCACTTGAGCAGCCGGTGCCCATCGCCTGCGCGCCAGGCTGGGAGGACCGGGTGAGCACAGCTGGAAGGGCAGGGAGGGCAGGGGCTCCATTCTCAGGGGCAGGTCCTGCTGCAGAGGGAGTACCAGCCTGTGAGAGCTGAGTCCCTCGTCACCCAACTCCACACGCCCCCATGCGTTCCCTCTCCATTAATGCCCAAGATTTACCGGGTGTTTACTATGTGGCAGGCACCTGGCAAGCATTTCACATGTATCGGTATACTAAATCCTCGAAACAATCCGGCAAGATAGATGCTATTATTGCTGTTACGATGTCATTTTTACAGAGAAGGAAATTAGGGCTCCAGAGAAGCTTAATATATCACCCAAAATCACACAACTAGTAAATGCTTAAGGTGGGACTGGAACCCAGACACTGTTATTCCAGAACTTCTAGACAGACATAACCACTCTGGTGTACGACCTTGTGCTTGGTCATCTCCTACTCACACAGGGCCCTGACACACCCGGGGAGACCTCGGCCAGCATGGGGACACAAATATTTCAACTATTTTTCTATAACATGGCACACTGTCTGGTGAGGGCTATTATTGGGGTTTGTGCAAAGTGCTGTGGGGACTTAGCGGGCAAAGACATCTGTTCTGCATAGGGGAAAAGGAGGCAGGTGGGGAAAGGTGACAAGAGAAGGCAGCCTGTCATCCACCTTGAGGGCTGAGGAGGAAATCAGCAGATGAAGGAGGGCGGGGAAGGTCATCCGTGGGAGAGGGAACAGCATGAGCAAAGGCTCGGAGTCTTGAAAAGGCCTGGTGTGCTTAGGTAGCATCCTCCCAGGCAAGACACAAACCCAATTGTGCCACAGGATTTGTTGCATAAATATTACTCTAGACCAGTAGTTTTTAAATAGAGGTGATTTTGCCTCCTAGAAGGCTTTGGCCAATGTCTGCATGGAGGGGATGCTACTGGCACCTAGTGAGTAGAGGCCAAGGGTGCTGCTAAACATCCTAAAATGTGCAAGACAGCTCCCCACAAGGAATTGTCCAGCCCCCAAATCTCAATAGAGCTGAGCTAGAGAAACCCTGATCCATAGAAGCGATGGTGGCAAAGCATTCAGAGGAAAGCAAAACCAATTCTGGTTGAAGAAACGACAAAATGGTTCATGGAGAAAGAGCATGTGAGCTGCTCATAAAAATGAGTAGAGTGTGGACACGTGGGGGTGGGGGAAAGACATTCCCGGCATAGGAGAGAACACGAGCAAGACCTAGAAGGTGCAAAGTGAGGGATGTGTTCAAGGAACCATCCACTTGGCTGTGTACGGGGAAGAGAAAATGGCTAAACAAGTAGTGTCAGGTTGGGTATTCATGAGCCTTAGAGCAATTTAGAATGAGTCAGTAAGGCCATGGAGAGCCACAGAAGAGCTTGGAGCATCAAGAGACAGGATGGGAGATGCACTTTAATGCTTTAATTAATCTGCCAGTGCGGGTAGAGGCTGGAGGAAGGGAGACCAGTGAGGAGGCTGTTTCAATGTTCCTGGCAGGAGTTCCAGCCAACCTGAGCTTGGATGGTGGCAGCCTCACTCCACCCACTAAATCGGGAACTTCCCCTGTGCCAAGCCCAGTGCTAAGTGTGTAACACAAGACTGAGCCACAGCTGAGCCTCATTTTACCCCACATCTCCCTGGGAGACACAAAAACCAAGCTCCTGTCAATTAATTTAAAATGTAAATGTAATTTGATATTTTACTTTGTTAAAACAAGCATGCATTACTTTTTTAATTAAAAATATAAAGATTTTTAAAAACTGGAAACCAAGATTTATGCAAAAAATATTTCATTACAGTCTTTTCTAAAATAACAATGTGTTTGCCATCAGGGATCACCAACTACATGTCAGGTGTTACACATAAAAACAAGCAACACTTTTTTTTTTATTAAGAGAGTTTGCTTTTAAAGGACTGGCAAATAGTAGCTGCCCAATAAAATGTGTTGAATGAATTATCTAATTCATGTCAACTGGAATGGAAGGGCACCTGATTGAGACTGGGCTTAGGTGTAGGTAAGAAACGTTGTATTCGTACTTGAGCGCCAATCGCGAGGGGCTGACCTCCCAACTGAGTAGACTGTGACAATGGGAAGTGGGGCTGGAACTATGTCAGGGGAGCTGGGACAGCTGAGTCTGTGGCAGGACAATACCCCTCCTGGGGGGACCCAGGAAAGGTAAGACAGATAAAATCTTTGGTGAAGCAACCAAGGCTTTATTAAATGAATACCACCGTGACACTCAGCAATTGCTCTGCAACAAAGCCCTGCAAAGTCTCAGTGGCATATGATAATGAGCACATCATTCGCACTCATGAGTTTGCAGGTGGCTAGGGGTGGCTCTGCGCCACACGTCCCTCATCTGCCTATGGCCAGAGAGCCATCTGGGAAGGTGTTTTTCAGGGCAATGACAGAAGTCCAAGAGGGCAAGACTAACTGCACGAGGCACCCCAAGCTCCTGCTTCATCATGTCTACTCATCTCCTGCAGCCAAAGCCGGTCGGTCGTGTGGCTTAGCCAAAAGCCAAGGAGCAGGGAAACGTTTTGCCCTCTTGTGGAAGGAATGACAAAGCTGCACGGCAAAGGGCATGGATACATGCAGGGGTGGAGGATTGAGGGCAATAATTGACTCTGCAGTCTCAGCCCAGCAACGACTTGCAATTTCCTATTCTCATGTATAAAATTTGCTTAAAGCAGACCCTGACGTAAACAGAGAGGAGCTCTTTGCGATGGATGGATGCTCTCTCCCCCGAGATTCTGAGTGGGAGTCAGAGAAGAGAAGCAGGGTGTGCGGCAGGAACCTTGGCCTACAAGCCGGGAGCCTTGGGTCTCCTCAACGTTCTCGATGCTCGACGTACTGAGCTTCACCTTCATTTGACACGGACCTAACCCAACCTTAATCCTAACCCTTTGACACTGCTGGCCACCTCTTTCTTCCTGGAACTGGTTTCCCTCTTTCCAGATCATTGTTCTCTTGCTGTTTTCATCCTGCCTGACTCCCAAGTAGTTCCTTTTTGGTTTCCTTCAAATGTTTCTTTTCTGCCACCTGTCCCTGAAATACTGGTGTCCTCCAGGATTCTGCCTTAGTCTTCGCTGGATGACCTTCAAGGTACCTATGAATTCTAAGAACATTATTTAAAGTGTTGAAGCTTTTCTGTTTCTGGATTTCTGGATTGTGGGTCCGTGAAGGGGTTCATGACTGCCAATAGTTTACCAACCATGGCTCCAGTCTCCCCCGTCTGTACTCCACCGTGACATTCAATGGTTCCTTCTAAAATCCAAATGAGAATATGTAAATCTCCTGTCTAAGATGCACCAAGAGTCTCCCATTGCTTAAAGTCCAAAGTTCTTAGCAGGGCACAGAAGCTAATCATGACCTAGTCATCCATGCCTCCAAATCCAGCCCCCCTCTCCCAGCAACCACATGGCCAACTATTTGCAGTTCCCAAAGCACATCATGCTCCCGGTCACCTCCGGGCCTGTCCACGAGCTGCTCCCTTTACCCTACTCTCAAACTCTCATTTCCCTGCCCAACTTTATTCTTCCTGAAAGATTGAGCTTCAGTATTACCTCCCTCAGGAAGCACCTTATCTGGGCTCTGATAGTAGCCAAGCACTTTCATAGTCCCAACAAGGCTACCTGGTCCCTAGATTATAAATATCACATGAGCAGAAATGATGTTTTTGCCTCCCAAAGACATGATACAATAGGTGCTTTATAATCCCTGTTGAACGAATGAATAATTGAATAATGAATAGTAGAAAAATGGCAGTCGTGTTTCTTACCTGTCTTGTGATATTAGGTAAATCTTGCAACTCCTGTGGGTATCGGTTTCCTCTTCTTACAAAATGGAAATAATTGTCTAAATATGAAGTAATACTAAACAAAGAACGGTGGCCCATTCACAACAACTGAAAATCACATAATCAAAAAGTGTTTATTGAAACTATGTAATGACATAGAAAATGCGTGATAATGTTAAGGTGAAAAAAGAAGGTCAGAAAAATAATCTAGACAGCTGATCACAACTACATAAAAAGACCAACGACACACAGACACACTCACACATGAACGACTAGAAAGACACATGCCTTACCAACATTTGTCCTTAGGCAATGTGACCATGGGTAACTTCTGCTTCATTTTATATTCCTGTATTTTCCACGTTTTCTTTAGAGAATGTGCATTACTTTCATGATAAAAAATTGAACTTTACTACCCAAAAGAAAAAGAATACAAGAGGTTTCTAAGAAAAGAAGCCCATGTCCTCCTCCCTTGGCAGCATGTTGAATGCCTTCCAGCACTCGGGGTGGTAGCTCGTCACCGCCCTCCAGGCTCTTCTTGTTCCTTTGCAAAAGCAAGTCCACACCGCTCCATCCCTCCCACTGTGCTCACAGGCAGTGCAGGGCGGCCAGGCACATGCAGCAAGGACCAGCACGCCTAGGAACATAAAGCCAAGAATGAACTCTGTCCCTGGTCTTGTGATGAGGGGAGAAAATGCCACGCAGGCTCGGTTCCTGCCTCTGCACCAGCAAGTTCAGCACAGGAGAGACGAACGTCTTTCTTGGAACCCTGCTGCGTGAGAACAGACTCCTGGAACCAGCTTCTGGGCCTACCCATTTTCAAGGTCTTAAGTTCTGTCCATGCCTTCCAGGCCTCACTTAGATTTGAAAAATTGCTAAATCAGAGATATTGTTCTGACCCTCATTGGAAGGCCTTCCAGAAAACCCACAGGCTCATCCACTGCTGGTGGGTACAGAATGATACAGTCTTTCTGTTGAGCCATTTGGCAAGGTATGTTTGACTTTGATGTTCACGTCTAAGAATTTATTTAGCAATGTGGTGTGATGGTTAATTTAGGGGGGTGAGTGCTATTATTTTTAATTTTAATTTTTAATAATTGTACATATTTATGGGGTACAATGTGATATTTCAATACATGTATATGTGATATTTTGATACATGTACATCATATACATGTAGCAATATATAAAATTAGGGTAATTAGCACATCCATCAGCTCAAACATTTATCATATCTTTGTATTTGGAACATTTAAAATCCACTCTTCCAGCTATTTGAAAATATGCAGTAAATTGTTGTTAATTACAGTCACCCCACAGAGCTATCGCAATGGTTAATATTATGCATCAACCTGACTGGGCTAAGGGATTCCCAGATAGTGGTAAGACTATTTCTGGGTGTATCGGTGAGAGTTTCTGGAAAAGCTCAGCATCTGAATCTAAGCTGAGTAAAGAAGATCTGCCCTCACCCAATGTGGGCAGGCACCATCCCATCCACTGAGGGTCCCAGTAGAGCAAAAAGGCAGAGGAAGGTGAATTCGCTCTCTCTTATGGAGCCAGGTCGTCCATCTTCTCCTGCACTGGGACATCGGAGGTCCTGGCTCTCGGGCCTTCGGACTCTGGGACAGACACGAGAACCACTCCCCCACAACGGTTCCCAGATTGAACTGCACCACCAACGTTCCTGGTTCTCCAGCCTGCAGATGCCATATCGTGGGACTTCTCAGCCTCACGATCGCGTGAGCCAATTCCTATAATAAATCTCCTCCTGTATATCTATATATATCCTACTGGTTCTGTTTCTCTGGAGAACCCTGACTAATACATGTGGCAAAAGATAAAACTCAATGTTCATCAAACGCTATTTATAATAATAAAAACAGAAACCATGTAAATTCCAAAATTTGATTAAATTACAGGAGTACTATTAAATGGGTTACCATGCAACCATTAAAATAACAAGGTAGGGGAGTATCTAATTACATGAGAAACATTCATAGAATATTATTAAGTTAAAAAGCAGATTATGAAACAGTCTATACATGTGATCCCATTTTGTAGTATATATAAATGTATCCTAAATGTATCTATAAGCATAGAAAAGAGACTGATAGGATAAACAGAAAACTGTGAATAGTTATTTCTGAGTAGCAAAATTTCAAGTGACTCTTTTCTCCTTTTGGCTCATTTCTATTTTCTACTTTTTTTTTTTTTTTTCCGAGACAGAGTCTTGCTCTGTCACTCCAGATAGAGTACTGTGGAGTCATCATAGCTCACAGCAACCTCAAACTCCTGGGCTCAAGCGATCCTCCTGCCTCAGCCTCCAGAGTAGTTGGAACTACAGACACACACGACCATGCCTGGCTAGTTTTTCTATTTTTAGTATAGATGGGGGTCTCTCTCTTGCTAAGGGTGGTCTTGAACTCCCTGAGCTGAAGCGATCCTCCAGCCTCGGCCTCCCAGGGTGCTAGGATTACAGGCGTGAGCCACCATACCTGGCTTATTTTCTACATTTTTTTGCAAATAGTTTGGATTGCTTTTGTAACAAGAAAAAATATTTTAAGGAGTATATTTTTGACAATCTTCCAATTTTCTTCATCCACCTTATTTTCTAAGTTTTGTGCCGGAGATTAGACATCTTTTGTTTAGTTCTACTAAGGTTCACCTTCTTAAGATTTAGGAAACATGTCTGATTCTGCCCAGCATTACCCACTTTAAGATAGTGTGGGATCTTCTCCAAAATTCTAGTCATTTCTATTTTACCAACCACTTTCTCCTTATCGTGCAATGACTGGAGTAGTACAAGCATATTTGCATCTCCCTCCCTTCCAACAGGAACAGCAAGGCAAGTCAAGAAAGTGTTAGACACTCAGCTTCCAGTTGCATGGAATTTCTCTTTGGTTGGATTTCCTTACCCCAGACTGCCTAATTCTTGTGCGGGTGTTCACCACCCAAGGAACCATCCAAGGTGGCAAGCAGAGGCTGCAATCCAGTCCTTGTTCTGCTCACTGGACCGTGTGCCTGGGATAGGGCTCTATCCTTCAGGGCAGACAGGGTTCTTTTTAAAATTCACGAATTAGGTGCCTATCCTCTTGCCAACCTGGACACTCGCAGGGCTGAGTCTCCCCAGCTGGAATGTTTGTCTAATGTGCACAAAAGCACAATGAGCTAGCAGTGGCTTTGTCCCCATCTCAGGCTGCATTAAGAAGCCAATATCAATATCCTCCATTGGCCCAGGTGGCTTCCATAAAGACATCAAATCTAGTCCTCTCTTCTGTAGTCTCCTACAAGCCTATTACCTTCTCCTATAAACCAGTTTGCTTCTTTTCTAACTTCCTCTGTCATCTCTTGAAGCAACCAACAGCCTTGCATTTTGCCCCATGGAGTGGCAGTGGGGTATGGTTCAGTGGTTCTCAACAACGGCTGTGCATTGCAATCACGGGAGGAGATTCTGAAAGTCCAGACACCTCATGCATACCTTAGACCAATCCCTGGGGTGGGACCTGGCCATGGCTGAGAAACGCTGGCTCACTAGAAACAATTTGAAGCTTAAGCAAATAAATAAAATAAAAAGTCTAGGTTTAAGGGCCACCTCCTCTGCTATCACCATGCAATCCTGGACAAGTTACTTTACTTTTTTCTAACCTAGTTCTTTAAGTGTGAAACCACTAGATCAATGTTTTCCAGTCAAAATTGTTTTTCAAACTGATCAACCCTATAAATATTCTACCACTGACCCCAGAATGAGAGAGAGAAAGAGACACAACCACCGGGACCGAGGAGGACAGGGAGAGGGGAGGAGAACAGGCATGAGGTGCTAAAATTTTGGCTCCCCAGCCATGAAACAGTGTTTAAGAATTATACTGGGGGCCAGTTGAGTTTCCTGTCATCTGTAAAACTTGGTGTGTTATACACGTGTGCAAAGCCAGTGGGAAGATAAACCTCCACGCTTCCACATGGCTCACGGGGAATGGTGAGTTGCCTGAATATGAAGCCATTTATTTTTCCCAGATTCAGGTCCTCAGGCTCAGACTCTGCTGTTATTGCCATTCCCTCCTCACACTGTAATAAGTCCTCACTTTCCGCGTTGTAGGGAAACATTTTGGTTATTGCCAGTCATGTCCAACCAGTGGGCTCCACCGAGAGATCGGCAAGAGAAGTAAAGTCAACTGGCCAGAGAATTAAAACCCTTCAAGGATTTTTATCAAACCTCTTACCTTTTCCCACTTTTTCATCCCTTTCTGCAAAGACAAGCCATGTGCCATTTTCCTCCATTGAGTGACCCCACCAGGTGATCTGACGCAGTAGAGAGATGCTGGGTGAAGCCCCAGGAACACCTGAGGTTGAGACAGAACTCCACTGCTTCCCGATTACTGGAAGAAGCACACCCTTCCCAGCCTCAGTTTCCTCACTTGTAAAATGGGGATAATATTAATAATATCTGTTCTACTTTCCTCAAAAGGTTTTGCGAGAATCAGTTGCTATAGTGCAACTGAAAGCAATTAATCAACTCTATTATTTTAGCCAAGGTTTCTTGCTGGGTCTGCCCAGCCTACATCCTCCTGCCCTCAGACTTGGTGGTTTCCTGAGGTCGACTCCATCCCCTGGCAATGCTCATTGGCTGAAAGATGATCATGTGACCTAAGCTGGCCAATGAGCCTTTTGCTGGTTCTACCGAGGGGAAAAAAAGGTAGTTCTCTTTCTATTGGAAGCCATCTGCTCTCCACCAGGAAAGAGGTAGTCCAGAGAATGAAAGTGACACAGAGAAAAATAAAGAGATGTTAAAGACAAATTTCCGATGATGTTATTTGAGCACCTGCACCAGATCAGTCATTCTTTCATTCAACAACTAGTTATTAAGTTCCTCTTATATTCTATGAGCATTTCTGGAGTTTTGGCATTTGAAAGACCCTACCCTCATAGAGTCTGCATTCCAGTGGGCAGCCAGGCAATAAACAAACACTAGATAGATACATAATATAATGCTAGGTAATAATAAGTTCTATAAAGAAAAATTACAACAGAGAAGACTGAGGGGAGGCGTTACTTAGAGGGAGTAGCTACATCTATTAACAGCTCTACCTCTGGACTTTCAAGCTTCATGAGCCAATAAAGCCCCATTGAATTGAGTTGCTTTCAGTTGCCATCAACAGTTCTGATGACTACAGCTTTCCAAATGTAAGGGTTGGTAATGATGCTGATGATGATTATAATAGCAGCACAAAAGCCTCTTGAGCAGGAGCTGGATCACACCTCTGGGAATCCATGTGTAAGATATTTATGCCAATGAAATAACCAAAGGACAGGAAGTTATCAATAAATTCCCAAAAACATTCTCCATGGAAAATATTCTCTGTGGAATGAAGTGCATACGAGGGTCATTCCTCTGGATTCATCCACTGTATCAGTTCACTAGATAGAAATTTAACTTTAAAAAGTGTGTTTAGAATGTTGGAGATGCTGAGCATCAAGCCAAACAAATCAATTGGCTGGTCATCTGTGGCCAGCTGGCTACAGCAATGCTGCCAGGACTGACACCTGTCATTTATGTGAATTCAGGGGTGTAAAAAAAATGTGAACTTGAAAGAGCCAGTCCTTCAAGGTGGATCCCTAGTGGCTAACTGGACCTGAATTTAAAATAGAGCCAAGAGGTCATTTGCTGACTAGAGCACACACACATACTCTGAGTTCCCCCCAAACCGGAGATTTTTTAATTTGGGGATTTTCAGAGCTTACCTGCCTTGGACAATCAGGGATCAACCGTATCAACCAATCTGACCCATCAGAACTCAGCTGCACCTACCAATCAGAACTAAGCAAGTTAATCACTGAACAGTGCTAAGAATCAATTTAAAAAGAAAAAAAGAACTAAAGAGTTTCGGTCCTTCATTTGCATAAATGAACCTGATCGGGAACCTGGATGGGAACTTGCACTATAAAATCTGAGCCTTCCCTTTGTTTTCTGAAAAGCACCTTGGTCTTACACCCAAGGCTGAGTCTCCTAGGTTTGCATATTGTTCACTGGAATAAAGTCTCTTTCCTCCAAATTCCTTTTCAGAGAACTTGTATTCACAGGGAATATTCTAAAAGCATTAGGAATAATGAAATTAAAGAGCATCCACAGCCAGTGCTCACAGTCAGTTGACTTCCAGCAGTTCCTTTAGGATAGTTAGAGGCTAATAGTTTCAAACCCTGACCTTGCTCAAGGTTATTGACAGCCAGTCATCAAGGGTGAGCATGCAATGCCCAATCGTATCATTATTCCCATGGATGTTTTGTAAGTTTTGGGTCCTTCAATTTTAAATTTCTAACACTCGGGAAATTTTTTAATGCTTTATAACTTAGCCACCCACACACCACCTCCCTTCCTCCCCCCCCACACACACATTATAGAATTCTGGAGTAGTGACTGGTATTTAAGGGATGCTCCCACCATAGGAGTCTTCCTAGCTTGAACTGTCAAAGGGCATTGAAATATTCTATATTGTTTTGATGCATAAGATGGACACCAAATAAAGAAAAATGTGAAACTGGAACTTCCATCATTGTCCTCCTGAGCTGCCACACCCACACTGTGAATAATATTCGTCTTACTCAGATTAGGACGTGCACAAGCCAAGATGAGCCTACTCAAAATATAAAACAAGTGCTTCAAGCCTTCCTGTAGCTGCTGGAATTCTCTCATGTTTCTCTTCCACAAAATGCAACAATTGCTGAGCCTCTGCATTACCTGCTGGGAAAGGGTGTTCAGTATCCCTGAAAAAGACAGCATGAGGACCCTTTCCAGAATGCCAAGCAGGTGTTGTCTTCTGTCACCGTGCTGGTTTGAAGTGTTGCACACCAGGACTGAAATGAGCTTTGCAAAGGCAATATTCTGTCAGGAGTGCTATAATCATGGTTTTGGCTCATTTTTGCACCAGAATCTTGACTCCAAGAAACATTTATGATCTACCAGATAAATGTATATCTCAGCCTTCCCCTGAAAATATTGGAACACTGGATGTACATTTTAAAAGGGGTTCTATGGTCAAGCAAGTTTTAGAGACACTAGTTTTA
>RJWJ010042531.1:0-12997 GCA_004363605.1 Indri indri | reverse complement strand
TATGTTTTTTGGTCATTATTCTGTCTTCTTTTCAAAAGTTTCTGTTCATGTCCTTTGCCCACTTTTTGATAGGGTCATTTGATTTTTTCTTGTTTATTTTCCTGAGTTCTAAGTAGATTCTAGTTATCAGCCCTTTATCCGATTTGTAGCATGCAAAAATTTTCTCCCATTCTGTAGGTTGTCTGTTTGCTCTTGTGACAGTTTCTATGGCTGTGCAGAAGCTTTTTAATTTGATCAGGTCCCATTTATTTATTTTGGTTGCTGCTGTGATTGCCTTTGGGGTCTTCTTCATAAATTCTTTGCCTAGGCCAGTGTCTCGAAGAGTATTTCCAACATCTTCCTCTAGAGTTCTAATAGTTTTACTCCTTAGGTTTAAATCTGTTACCCAGCGTGAGTTGATTTTTGTGAGAGGTGAAAGGTGTGGATCCTGGTTCAGTCTACATGTGGCTATCCAGTTTTTCCAGCACCATTTATTGAATAAGGATTCTTTTCCCCAGTGTATGTTTTTGTCTGCTTTGTCAAAGATTAGGTGGCTATATGAGGATGGTTGTATATCTGGGTTCTTGGTTCTGTTCCACTGGTCAATGGCTCTATTTGCACATGGTTCTTAGCAGCACAATGAAACCTCACGCTATCCTGCTCTATCCTGCCCAGATGTGAGTCATCCCTTTGTCCATCATCTCTGTGCTGTCTACACTACCCACCAGCTAGTCACTTAGAAGCCATTGACTATTATGCTATCGCAGTACTTCTGTTCAAATAACCCTTATTTTACTTAATAATGGCCCCAAAGGACCTGAGTAGTGATGCTGGCCACTTCAGATATGCCAAAGAGAAGCCAGAAAGTGCTTCCTTTAAGTGAAAAGGTGAAAGTTTATCACAGGAAAAAACATAGTATATATAGGGTCCAGTACTATCCATGGTTTCAGGCACCCAGAAGGGTTCTTGGAGCAGATCCCCTGTGGATAAGAGAGGACTACGGTACTACTTTTCACGTATGAAAGGGTAATTCAGTGAAACTAGTCAAAAGTGTAACTGAATATGAACTCACATGAAGGAGATTAATTATATATAATTTTTATAGTGTATTCACACATGGCTCCTGTTCTCCTCTGCTCAGTCCAATAAATAATCAGTGGGCCAGGCTCCGTGGCTCACTCCTGGAATCCCAGGGCTTTGGGAGGCTGAGGTGGGAGGATCACTTGAGCCCAAGAATTCTATGAGCTATGACTGTGCCACTGCTCTCCAGTCTATGTGACAGAGTGAGACCCTGTCTCTTTAAAAAAAAAAAAAAAATTATTAATGACTTCTTTCTAAATTAGCTGTTCTTAATTATGGCATGGATCATATGGAGCTTTTAAGAATATGTTTGCAAATTTTCACTCTTTCCTTATGCTATCTAGGATGGAACACAGATGTCTGCACTTTTAAAAGTCCTGTAAAGCAATTCTGAAACTCAATCCCAGCCAAGAACTGCTGCATTAAACTACGTAATTCCTTAAAATTAGGATTATATCAACTATTTCAACACCTAATTTCTATAACAGGTGTTTACATAGAAAAGACACTTCTTAAAGAAAATAGCATACAGAAAATGGCAGAAGTTTAGGACTTAGACTTAGGTTTGAATCTGAGCCTTCTTACTTGCTGCATGTATGACCAGAGAAAATTATTTTTCTGAGCCTTAGTTCTTCACCTATAAAATAGAGGGTTAAAAAAAAAAATCTACCTCAGATAACATATGCTAGAATGTAGTACACACTCAAATGCTGGTAGTTATAATTACCTTGAAACAGAAAAGAAACATTATATTTAGATATTTAGCAATAGTTCCAAGTCAGAACAAGTGTACTGCAGCGTTGGAAGATGGGCTTTGTGTGTGTGGTTAAGGAATATGGTCAGAAGTCTGGAAATGAAAATTTTCTAAATAAAACACCCTAGGGTAAGTTACTCTTCCTAGGAAGGTGAGCTGACATTCGAGATTAAGTTAAAACTACTTAATTGCCCTTCTGTGATATGACATTTATTATCTCTAAAGTGATACCTTTTAACTCCACCCTCTACCCCCGGCTTTGCATCACACAGGTAAACAGCAAGGTAATGAGGCCACAGTACATTTCTGGCCACAGAGCTACTTCAATGTACAAAGAATAGAAAAAGTGTCACTCTGTTATTCTTTATAAACGTTAACACTAACACATCCAGAATTTTAATATTTTACCTAGAAAGCTATAGGTTAAAATTAAAAACAAAAAGGATGAAACTTATTCAATAGTTTTACTTACAAATTTTAAGAAATGTCCCATACTCACCAAAACCATCAATATCTAGATGATTTTCAACCACAACGTCTAGCAGAGAATCACCAACTTTTCCTTTGGCTGTTATTGTTTCACCGTCACGGTTTACAAAGTGGACTGTTATTTTATCTTCTGAGCTGGAAAAGAAAGAATGCATTTAGTATTTTTAGTAATTTCAAATATAACTTTAAATAAATGGTTTAAGAACCTGTAAGGTCACAGAAATGGTGCACACGTGTGCGTGTGTATGAATATGCTCTTTTTACAGTATTGTCTCTTCTTTCCAAAGTTTATTTGGGAAGAAGACACCACAAATCAAACACATATATACCTACCGGGGGACAAGCTCTACTCCTTAAAGGAAATGGCAACGACTACCTGCTCAAGGCCACCTGGTAGTCTGTAGTATGTCTCTCCCCAGAGGTCAGTTATGTGAAAATGTGGTAATCATTATCACTTGTAAAGTCCATTTTACTGTCACACAGCTCTGAAAAACATGAATGCGTCCCCTGAAAGTCTAGACCAGGGCTGCAGTGATGTGCGCTTTAAAAAAGCGAATCATTTTGCTATCAACAGGGCACCTCCTGTGCAGGTGCCTGATAGGATGCCATTGCTGAGAGGCAGCAGTTTGACAGTTTTCCAAGTGTTTGAACATCTCATTTCAGTCCACACTGTGTACTCAAAATTCAAAGGGACTAGAAGAAGTTTTTATTTGTTTCTCTGTATCTGTGGAAAGATAAATAAAATACCTCCCTACATGTGGTTTTGGGGGGGTTTTGTTTGTTTTGAGACAGGGTCTCACTCTGTTGCCTGGGCTACAGTGCAGTGGCATCATCATAGCTCACTGTAACCTCTAAATCCTGAGTTCAAGCAATCCTCCTGTCTCAGCTTCCCAAGTAACTGGGACTGTAGGCATGTGACACCACACCCAGCTAATTTTTTTAGTTTTTGTAGATCTACTAGCAACTAGATCTGTATCCTCTACCACTGTTCACTTTAATTTTTACCTTGTATTTAACAATTGAAAAAGGTGTGCTGCAATTTAGTTGTAATTTTCACTGCCATCAACAGATGGCAATAGTCCATCAAAGAAAACTTCATTTAATATAAGTAAAACCCAGAATTAAATCATTTCAGAGCTACGAATATCTTGAAAACCAAAAGGCCAACTTTCTCATTTTACAAATGAGGAAACTGAAGGCCCCCTACTGGATAATGCCCTCCCTGATATTACAACACTGAATAAAAAGAGGATGTTATTAATTAAAAACTATCAAAAGTACATGTATAAGAATATCCCTCAAAAGGGCCTGTGCCCTCTGACTTCTTTTCATAGCAAAACATACTTTAAAACAAGTATTCCCAAACATTATTCATGATTTTCAACTTGACTACGGCCATTTTTTTCAAGGTAGAATGGCTGAGAATGAAGATATCATGGAGGCAAAGAGACAAAAGAGCACAAACTAAGGAAGGATATAGAAGACACTGACCTAAGAAGTATTCAGGCGGTGGAATAAAAGGTTTTAATGAACACGTATATAAGGTGAATTGAGAAAGAGGAAAGAAATAACACTGAGATTTCCAGCTCTGGCAATTGGCAATTACGTGGTATAGTTTAACCTAGGTTTTTAAGAGAGGAGAAGGAGCTTTGGGGAAGATGGAAATGAGTTCAAGTTTAGATCTGCTTAACTTAATAAAGGAAAAAGCCCAATGAGAATGTTCAGAAGCCATATGGAAATTTGGGTCCAAGCCTAGCAGGGAACTCTATAGATTTGACATCAACAAATGCCTGGTAGCTACAGAAATACAACAGAAAGAATTCCACCATTTATACACACTACTTAAATTCAGAAGTTTTAGGATTGCTGCTCTGTCGCACTCTAGAGCTTAGAGCAAAGGAATTAGAAATCTCTTCTATATCAGCCTCCTTTTCCTTTCTCCTCCTGTCCTGTCTAATCAGGACAATGTTTATCTTACAATTTTGACAATGTATGCAAAATACCTAACACACAGTAGAACTCAACAAACACCGATAACTATTATTTAAAGCCCAGCCCCTTTTGCTGCTTAAGAAGGCCTGACCTGCTATGTATTAAAGGTGTACAGCCCTACGAAAAACTGTAGAGTATTAACAGATTTACCAATGGAGAAAGCGGAAATGAGAAAGGAAAGGTAATCCTGCAATTTAAAAAGTATGGAACCTAAAAGTCAGAAAATGAAGATGCTAGCCCTGGTTCTAACATACTCATCAGATAAACATAGGAAGCCACTTACTTACTTATGGGTAAAAGGGCTTAATAGTGACTTTATCGCACTGTGGATTTAAGAATTTAAGTTAAAGAATTCCGAGAGAGAATTAAAAGAGAAAGTTTCTGGTAATACTTTGTTCCTTAAAGCAGTACACACATGTACTTTACCAAGTAACTTTATCCAGTCACTGTTAACAAGTGGTGTTGGTGGATTTCGTAGACTTGTTTTCCCAATTCTAAGGACTAGCAAACGCTTTTAGCTGTTCTCAAGGATAAGATTTCAAGCACTGGAAAATAAATACAATCCTTCTAACCTTCTATCACTACCAGTGAATCAGCCATCACCACAAACTATTTTCTCCACTTGTTAGCCGTTTACTCACCTGTTTACCTTTACCATCCTTTACCATTTACTCTTCTCAAGCACAGCAGACATTTTAACAAAGCTGTCAGGGGTTGCTGTGATACATACAGTTCTTGGCAGGCTTCTGGTAGGCAAAGACGTTACAGCCCACCCAACCTGCAACCTTAGGCCCCAGAAAAGGGCCCAGTCTAGGGCTGGCTACTTCCACACCCACCTTACCTCTTCCAAATGACTCACTAAACTATGGACTTTATTATCAACTATTACAGTGCTCAAAAAACACGCACACAAAAACGACTTCAGTTCTAGTCCTAGTTTTACCAGCTATTTAACATGAAAATTTTATTCTCATTTATCTACCCTCCCCACCTCATAGGATTGTCTTAAGAGTCAAGTGAAATAACATATGTGCAAGCCCTTTGCAACCTAAATCATTGCAAAATATAAAGTACTGTGTCAGGTTTTTGAGAGTAAAAGGAGTTTTTTGACTCTCCATTGCTGATAGCTTATCTAATTGTTAATCTTCAAAGTCAGAACCACAGCTTCTATAACAGAACTGCTCTGTCCAACAGAATTTTGCACAATAACAAAGATGTTCTACACATACTTGCAATGTCCAATACAGAAGCCACTAGCCATGTGCAGCCACTGAATACTTCAAAGGTGGCCACTGTAACTAGGAGACTGAATCCTTAATTTTATTTAACTTTAATTATCTTAAACTGCAAAAGCCATATGTGGTCAGTGGCCACCATATAGGACAGCACAAGTCTTGGATAATGAGAGCTGGAAAATCTAGCTGAAGCTCTAAAGTCTCTGTCAGCAAGTACAAGGCCATCGTTAGAAACTGTGCCAATGAAGGGGAAGGCAGGATTATAAAAGAATGGAACAGACAAAATGACATAACCAAATCCAAACAATAAATCTGGGGGAGATAATTCCCATTTGCAAAAAACATTCATATAGTTACACAAATATGTTCAATATCTGTCCCAATTTATAGTTTTTCCAAAATGCGAGTGTAGTAGAAAGAAAGGCACTCGCACAGGCAGAGATCAAAGGCAGGGAAGTGCAGGGGAAATAGGAAAAAAGAAATCTGGCTTGCCTGCTCCATGATTTCCCTCACGGTTCATGCAAGAAAATCTTACCGTGCCTACAACCGCATAACAGGATTAAGGGGGAAGAGATGAATAAATCCTAGACTCTGTTCCCAGGGACCAATCAGGAAGAAATTCAAAAGGCAACATACAAATCCAACTCACTCTCCCTCCAGTTCTTGCTTCCTGCTACATTTCCAAAGAGCTGTTGAGAGATCTGCATTATATAAATCTCCACCATGTTGCCATACTCTGAAATTACGAGTACACCTTCTCTCTAGGATATCTAAGAGGACTGTGTCTTTAAAAAACAAATACACCCAAGAATATAAAACTTCTACACATTTAGGAGAAAACTTTTTACATGTCTTTCAACATTTAATACAAAACCCTGTTTTGACACCGTGTATCTAAGAGGGCGCCACCGCTGCTGCTGCTGCTGCTGACAGGTGGCATCTATTGACCCAGCAATACCTGCCAAGCACAAGACTACCTGTGTCTTCCGTATTACCTCATTTATTCTTCAAATAACCTTACTAGGCTTATACTACTGTTATCCTCCATTTACAAATGGGGAAATGGAGGTTTCTAGGAATTGAGGAAGTTGGACAAGTTAGACGCATGTGAAGTCCAGTTTCAAGCCCTGCCTTACCCACTCCGATACAGGGGCCCTTAACCCTTTAACAACTAATAAACAGCATACAGCACAGCATGGGGAACAGAGTGAATGTATTCTACGTGGACACTACCTGACAAAGAACTGGAGACGAGGTGTCCTACCACTACAGGAGAAAGGCCCAGAACAAGAAGGCCCCCAGGAATGTCAGGCCGGGACAACAACTGGAGCATGTCGGGAAGGGCACTGCAGGTGGGAGCAGAAGCTAGAGCTAGATTCCAGCCAAAACACACGGAGAACCTGCCGCAGCAAAGGGCCGGCTTTCCGGAGGGCACATGGGGCGCTGGGAAAGGGAACTCGGGGGTCCCGGGTCCCTGTTTCCTGCCAGGCGTGGGTGGTTCAGGAAGTAAACTTTGCTATGCGACGGGAGGCAGCGGCGCCAGCGAGCGGCAAGACGGAGCCGCGAAGGGTGCGCGGGAGGAGCGGGCCGAGAGGCGGACCTCCGCGGCGGGCCCGGCACGCAGGCGCCCTGAGGAAGCCGACAGAACGAGAGGCCGGCCTGGGAGCCCCGCCCGCCCGCGCCTTACCTGCTCCGCGCCGGCGCCGACACACTCAGCGGCCGGCTCGCCCCCGCGCTCCCGCCCGGGCCCCGGGTCCCAAGCAGGCCTCCCGCTCCAGCGCGAGGCCCCGCGAGGAGCAGCCACCGGCGGGCCGGGCCGCCCAGGGCCGCGCAGGCGGCGCGCAGGAGCTGGGCACCCCCCGCGGCGGCCATAGCCAGCGCTCGGCTAACTACCGCTGCGACGCGGGCCGCCTGGTAGGCAGCGGCCGCGAGAGGCTCGGCGAGGGCGGGCGGAGCGCTGCGCCGGCGCTGACGGCGAGGGGCGCGCAGGGGCGGCGGTCTCGGCAAGGCCCTGCTCCGAGCGCCGCAGAGGACTTCGCGTGCCTTCCGGCTGATCTATAAATCCTTCAGCGACCCGACCGCAGCCCCACCCCCTGCCCGTTCCCACGCCTCCGGGACGGGGCTTTTTTTTTTTTTTTTAGGGGGCGGGGCTAAGTGATTTGTTGTTTTAATTACCGACCACGTTTTGTCCTAAGTTTGATGCTTTGTTGGCCTCTGGAGTTGCCACGCAGGAACAAAAAAATTTAAAAGATAGCTGAACGTCTGGCGGAGAGATACATTGAAACCACCTTTGTTCTGTTACGCCCTCCCCCCATTAAAAAAAAAATGTAGGAAACTGAGTCGCCTTAGAATCAAATGAGAACACAAGGGTATTCTGAGCATTGTCAATTTTAGAAAATCTCAGAATGCCATACACATTATTGACAGAAATAATTATGACTATAAGATTATAAATGATCACAAAAATGAACAGACTTAGGGCTGCTATAGAAGGCAGATAATTCTAGGCCTTGACTGGCAAATAAATGGTCGTTAAGTATATGAAATCCGTAAGACTTAGGAAACTTTGATGATCTGAAATCTCTAGAAGACTTTACAAAAACCGGAAAGGTGAATTTTAACATACACCTTATTCATGGTTAATATGTTGTAGAAAAAACATGGGGTTTGAGGTCAGAAATAGCAATGTTCAAATTCCAAGGACTACCACTTAGGAGATCTGAGACCTTGAAAAATTATTCTCTGAGAGGATCAGAGTTTCCGTAACTCTAAATACAGATAAGATGTTCCGTCCTTGAGGGCCGTTCTGAGTGTTACACTAACGCACATGAACAGTGCGTCACAAAGTAAAGCATAGCACTTTCTGGACCTTCTTCCGTAAGGGTACTCTTGAAGAGGCTAAAGGCCAAAGTCAAGTGGATATGGCAACTATGCTAAGCACAAGAGAAGATACTGTAAAGAATATTCAGAACAAGAAAGTAGAGATCTGAGTAAAGTCTCTCTGGATGACGTATGGCACGTATTAAACCTGATGGCAGAGAGAAGGCAGTCGACTCCTAATTGCGTCAATCTTTGGATAAAGAGAAAGACATTCGAGTTGAAAAAGACACAACAAACCCTGAGAAGTAATTCTGAAGAGGAGGTTGTAAAAGAACACTTAACTTTAAAAAACATAAAATGAAATAAAATCTCCAAGGTTAGATGAATTAGTTGTAGGAAGAGAATTGGAAAAAGAAACTGCAGACGTTCCCCTCTCCTCTCATCCCTCCTATGGCAAATGAAGCTTCAACTAAGTTATGGCACTTAACAGCTGTTTTGTAGGGTAGTTCTTTGTATACATACACATGGGGTAGTTATTTATATAGGTCATCTTGTAGCCCCCCACAGTACCAAATACAGGGTCTTGAACATATCAAGGGTTCAATAAATATCAGTGAATAAATTAATGTTGTCCTGTAACTTCCATCAGTAATCATCAGAATTCATTAAGCATGTGCATGAAGATTAGAGATGGAAAAAAATGTTCTCCAGATTTTCAAAGGTGGGTGGAAGTTAATTCCAAAGATTACAAATATCCATATTCAGCAAAATTCCAGAGGAGATTTGTAAACACATAGTCATGGATACAAATAAAGCAACCTGGAATTACTGAGGACATGCTTTTGCTTGCGTATTTGCTTATGCATTTGCTTGTCTATAAAAACCTCACTCCTCCATCTTTTATTCCTGTCAATATCCATCCATTTTTTTTTTTGAAGCCCTCAAATTCCATCTTTCCCATGAAGCGGTGCCTATTCGTCCCAAAAGATCATCTTATCTTCTGCTAAACACCTAAAACCTTTGTTTATTCTCATAAAACTGACTGTATCCATTGTTTTGAATGCAATAATGTTCATGAAATTGCTTTGTAAAGTATAAAGTGCTATAAAAATTCGACGTTTATTGAACACCTACTCTTCATGGTACTTACTACTCCATCATACATAATTTGTGTAGCTCCTCTAGACTAAAGCTTCCAAAGGGGAGAGGTGCTGTCTTACTCATTATCATATCCCCAGCACCCAGCGTAGTGCCCCACACAGAGTAGCCATTTCATATCTATGATACAAACTTATATAACTTTTATCTCATGTAATTATCACAGCAACTCTGTGGAGTATATATGCCTTGAATCAATAAATATTTATTGACATCATTTAAGAGTGTAACTATGCTAGTGCTGGAGACAGAGCAGTGAACAAAACAATTCCTGCTATCTTATTTTACAGATGAGGAAACTGAGGCACGCTGTGTTTGTGACTTTCTTAGAATGATACTGCTACTAAGTAGTAGATCCAAAATTCAAATCTAGATCTTTTTGGTCCTAAGTCCAGGGCATAAGCACAGGAAATTATCATTTTATTATTATTAGTGTATATATTCTTTTCAAATCAAATTATATTCAACAGTAGATGCTTAAGATTCTACACAATCCATATAATTTAAGAATAAGTTCAGAAAGTTATTATTATCTGAATTTTTTTAAAGTAATTACACCTAAATAGATTTCATCCCAATAAATTACCACCCTACCACGAGGCAATTTATAAATATAGTTGATGATATTGGTGAGTCTCCTAAATTTCAATTAACACATTGACTGCCACACTAGAAAAAAAAGTTTTTTCCCTGGGGCCACAGTGTTTTATTGAAACAAAATGATCTTTTCTAATTTGTTATTTTTATTGTTTTCTGTGCATGAGTTATATGCAATGCAATCCACGTTTTTAGAATTAAATTGTCAATATTAATTGCAACAATAAGAACATCAACAAGTAAGGTTTTCATGAACCAACTGCAGGGTTTTGCTTCATGGGACCCCGGGGTCAAAACTAGCCTGAGCTTAATACAACTCACAAGGCAGTTAATGTGTTAAAGATATAACTGATATTTAAAATAAATTGCTGTCTTGGTCTTTTTGATCTCCCTGCCTGAAATCTTGTCTTGCTCTAAGGCATACCCCATACTGCCAATAAGCTGATCCTATCAAAGTTCTGATACGATCATATTAGTTTCTTGATGTAAAATCTTTGCATGACATTTCATCACCTATAGAATAAAATAAACTGCTCAGTTGGCTACACAAAGCTCCTCAAGCTCTTTGCATCGCCCATCAGTCCTACCTCATGCCTTTATCCCCTGCAAAGGATGTACTTCTCTGCCTACATCTGGCTCACTCAGCCAGCTTCCAGAATTCAGTTCACAGTCCTCAGCCAGCTTCCAGGACTCAGTTCACAGTACTCACAGGAATCATTCTCTGACATATGCACCTTCTGTGTACCTGACACACTATAAATCCCTCCGTCATAGCTAACAATTAAGTGGTTATATGCAAATAGGAACTTCAATCAAGCGGCTTCCTTGGTTTCAAATCCTGTTTCTTCGTTAAGATTACTTTTTAGGTGATGACATGTTCCTCGAATATAATAATTGATTATCTCTTTTTGTGATATTAGCCACTTCTGATAAACAAGTCCTTTGGGGTTTGCAAAATACTGGTGTTCTAGTTTGATCATTCCTTCTTCATTGCTTACCTGGAATACTTCTATAAAGACAGACTTGCCCTCCTTCTATTCAGATACCCTGAGGCAGAGTTTGTATAAGAAAAGTGGGATAAATGCTCAGTTATTTCCCTTTATTTGTTTATTATAGTATAAGTATATTGGTGCTTTATATTTATTCAAAAATTGTTTGGGAAAGTTATAATTTTCTAGATAATGATATCGTTCACCTAAGTTTTCAAAATCTATTGACACAAAGTTTTTCCTAATATTTAGTTACTTTTTTAAAAAAATCTCTGGAATATCTATAGTTATATTGCCGTTTACATTTCTTGTATTGTTTTCTGAGTCTTCTCTCTTTTACCCTAGAATAGTCTTGCCAAAAGTTTATTTTATTTTATTAAATTTTGTTATTAGTCTTTTTAGATAACAACTTTGGTCATTGATGTTTTATGCTCTATCTTTGTGTTTTAATTGTATTAATTTCTTCATTTGTCTTTATAATTTCCTTTATTCCACTTTATTTGGATCTACTTTTTTGTTCTTTTTCTGACTTCTTGAGCTAGGTATTTAGCTCATCAATTTTTAATTTTGTTTTTTAAAACAAGTATTTAAATTTCTCTAAGTATTTAAATTCCCTCTAAGAAGTATGTTTGGCTGTGTCCAGTGAATTTAAAATGTATTTTCTTTACCGTTCAGTTTAAATATTTTCAAATTTCCACTGTTCTTTGACAGTAAGTCATTTGGAAATGTTTTAAATTTCTAAATGTACAAAAAATATACCAAAAAAACACTGCAGAAGAAAAGATCAGCAAACTTGAAAACACAGCAATAGAAACTTTTCAAAATGATGTACAAAGAGGAAAAAAACTGAAAAAATAATGTAGCATCATTGACTGTGGGACAATATCAAATGGTCTAACGTATTTCTCTTTGGAGTCCCAGAAAGAAAGGACAAGAATAAGGCTGAAATAAAAATACAGTCATGGGTCACTTGATGATGGGCATATGTTCTGAGAAATGTGTCACTAGATAATTTAGTTGTGCAAACATCATAAAGTGTACTATTAATACAAACCTAGATGGTATAGCCTAGTACATGCCTAGGCTATATGGTATGGCCTATTGCTCCTGGGCTACAAACCTGTACAGCATGTTACTGTCCTGAATACTATAGGCAGTTGTAACACAATGGTAAGTATCTGTATATCTAAACATAGAAAAGGTACAGTAAAAATATGGTAAAAAAGATTTAAAAATCGTATGTCTATGAACAGAAACTTTTCAAAAGAAGACAGAATAATGGCCCAAAAACATATGAAAAAATGTTCAACATCTCTAATCATCAGGGAAATGCAAATCAAAACCACAATGCGATATCACTTATCTCCAGTGAGACTGGCCTTTATCAAAAAGTCCCAAAACAATAAATGTTGGCGTGGATGCGGAGAGATAGGAACACTCATACACCGCTGGTGGGACTGCAAACTAGTGCAACCTCTGTGGAAAGCAATGTGGAGATACCTTAAAGAGATACAAGTAGAAGTACCATTCGATCCAGCAATCCCATTACTGGGCATCTACCCAAAAGAACAAATGATACTCTATGAGAAAGACACCTGCACCCGAATGTTTATAGCAGCACAATTCACAATTGCAAAGATGTGGAAACAACCCAAGTGTCCATCAATACATGAGTGGATTAATAAAATGCGGTATATGTATACTGTGGAGTACTATTCAGCTTTAAGAAACAATGGTGATATAGCACCTCTTGTATACTCCTGGATAGAGCTGGAACGCATTCTACTAAGTGAAGTATCCCAAGAATGGAAAAACAAGCACCACATGTACTCACCATCAAATTGGTATTAACTGATCAACACATAAGTGCACATATAAGAATAACATCTATTGGATGTCGGGCA
>RJWJ010042530.1:0-13838 GCA_004363605.1 Indri indri | reverse complement strand
TGAGGAAAATACGTATCTGCGTGAGGCTGGCTTTTCTTCATATACTTCCACTTTGACAACATATTGCAATGGACCGAATGCAGAAGCAGCCGTCTCAAAGAGGTTTACAAAAATGTAAAGGAATGCCAATCCTCTCCTAAAATTTTTTGGAAAATAGTTATTTTCCATACAATATGTTAACATTTAAAAGGTTTATTATTTTTATTTTAAAATGAATTAATAAACATTTTGTAAAGTTCTCCATTTTAATTTCTAAAAACAATAAAATCAATATATAACTTATACAAACAAAAGCTCTCTGGGATCCTCAATAATTATTAAGAATGTAGAAGAGCTTGAGACTAAAAAGTTTAAAAATGGTTGTTCTGCAGCATGACTTAGTCAGGTGTTTCCCCTTCTGCTGCATGTAGAATGGGCTGGCCCTAAATGGAGGGCCGTAATCTGGATCTTAATTCTGTTTCATCCCATTGATCTCAGCCCATAAGGTTAGCAGGACAGAGTTGTTTGGAATGCGGAGCTGTGGATCTAGCGTGCCAATTATCCTTCACAGCTTCATTTCCTCTGCAGTTGTGCCATTCATCCATCTAGTCACTCATTAATTCATTAATTCAGCAAACATTGCACACCTCATTTGTATCAAGAATTCCACCTATTTATTATCTCTGGCCCGACTGGGTCATGGGTGGTTTAATTTGCTCTCCTTAGTGATCTGTATGGTCTCTGGAAATCGGTGGAAAGACTCAGTTTTAGGAAGCCATGGGAAATCACCCACAGGAGCACATGGGGTGATTTCAGTGGAGTCAGAGGAAGTGACATGCACATGGCAGTGAGGAATCGCAGGGACGTGGCTAGCCCTCTTCAGGAGGCAGTGGCAGGGCGTCAGCAGTTGAGGCCAAGGCCACCAGATGGCGGCATGACGTTCGGCTTTGGAGGCTGTTGCAGAAAATCCATGTGGCCTGGGAGACCACGTGAAGCATCCGCGAACCCTGCCAGGGGCAGGAGGGATGAGTGGGGCCAGATGCCAGCGATGGCTCCCTGCACCCCTCTCCTCGATTATCTCCCAAATGGAGAAGCGCATCCCATTTAGGTTATATGCTTCTAGGGTGTCTCTTCCTCACAGAGTGAATATGCTAGCCCCGAGCACACAGCTAAAGAAATGCTTTTAAATTGCACCTTTTGTTACTTTGAACCAATTGCTTTGAATGTCACTAAGGCAGCCTTCTCATAGAAACAGCACCAAGGACGTTTGAATATGCTCTTTGAACAGCCCAAACATGGAATACTACTCGGCAATCAAAAGAAGCTAACAACGGACACATGCACCAGCTTGGATGAATGTCAATGGCATTACGCTGGTGAAAGAAACCAGACTCAAAGGGTTAAGTGCGTCATGATTCCATGTGCATGTCAGTCTCTAGAGGACAAACTCCAGTGATGGAGAACACACAATGGTTGCCAGAGGTCCGGGTGGCAGGTGTGACTACAAAGGGATAGCATAGGGGAGCATTTCAGGGTAATGGGGCCGTCTGAATACAGATTGCATGAATCTGTCCATGTGTTAAAATTCATAGACCTGTATGTTGCCCCCTAGAAGTCAATTTTACTCTATGATTTTTTAAAAATGGCCCAACCATCATCAGCAGGATTTTGGCTCCTTTATATCTTAGCTTCTTCCATGGCCAAGGGAGGGCAATCTCCCCACTTATTATCTGTCTTTAGGAACAAAATGAAGGGTGAGGCATGACTATAGACGTGGATTTTTGAAAATACCACCTTTCCAGGTTTTGCAAGGAAAACAAAAGTTATTAGGATGGTGCAAAAGTAATTGCAGTTTCGGACCGTGAATGTTAAATCATTATAACTAGGCTCGAACACATCTTTATTAATCAAAATAGGAACCATTACAACAAACGCATTTTTGCAAACTAGAAAGAAGTTTGTTTATTCCTGTAGCATAAAAATCTGTGCTTCAGGATTCGATGAACTTTTGGAAAGCATTTTCTGCACCCTGCTGGTTGTGGGAGTGTTTTCCCTGCAAAAAGTTGTCGAGATGCTTGAAGAAGTGGTAGTCGGTTGGTGAGAAGTCAGCTGAATGTGGAGGATGAGCAAAACTTTGTAGCCCAATTCGTTCAACTTTTGAGGCGTTGTTGGATGTGTGGCTGGGCGTTGTCATGGAGAAGAACTGGGCCCTTTCTGTTGACCAGTGCCGGCTGCAGGCGTTGCAGTTTTCGGTGCATCTCATCGATTTGCTGAGCATACTTCTCAGATGTAATGGGTTCGCTGGGATTCAGAAAGCTGTAGTGGATCGGGCCAGCAGCAGACCACCAAGCAGTGACCATGACCTTTTTGTTGGTGCAAGTTTGGCTTTGGGGAGTGCTTTGGAGTTTCTTCTCAGTCCAACCATTGAGCCAGTTATAGTATAAAATCCACTTTTTGTTGCATGTCACAGTCTGATAGAGAAATGGTTTGTTGCATACAAAAAGAAAAGATGACACTTCAAAACGATGATTTTTTTGATTTTTGGTCAGCTCATGAGGCTCCCACTTATCGAGCTTTTTCACCTTTCCAATTTGCTTCAAATGCCAAACGACCATAGAATGGTCGACCTTGAGTTCTTCAGCAACTTCTTGTGTAGTTGTAGGAGGATCAGCTTCCATAATTGCTCTCAACTGGTCGTTGTCGACTTCCGATGGCCGGCCACTGTGCTCCTCATCTTCAAGGCTCTCGTCTCCTTTGCAAAACTTCTTGAACCACCCCTGCACTGTACGTTCGTTAGCAGTTCCTGGGCCAAATACTGCTGATGTTGTGAGTTGTCTCCGCTGCTTTACGACCCATTTTGAACTCGAATAAGAAAATCATTCATTTGATTTTTGTCTAACATCATTTCCATAGTCTAAAATAAATATAAAATAAACAGCACATGATAAGTCATTAGCAAAAAAACATAATGCAAGAAATGCACATTAAAATGATGTATAACATAACCACATTTATTTAAGAATGTATTCCGCAACCTGAGCAAGAGCGAGACCCCGTCTCTACCAAAAATAGAAAGAAATTAATTGGACAGCTAAAAATATATATAGAAAAAAAAAAAATTAGCCGGGCATGGTGGCGCATGCCTGTAGTCCCAGCTACTCCGGAGGCTGAGACAGTAGGATTGCTCGAGCCCAGGAGTTTGAGGTTGCTGTGAGCTAGGCTGACGCCACGGCACTCGCCCCAGGCAAGAGAGTGAGACTCTGTCTCTCAAAACAAACAAACAAACAAACAAACAAACAAACAAACAAAAAAAAGAATGTATTCCGATATCAAACTACAAATTTCAACAATGCTAAAACTGAAATTACTTTTGGACCATCCTTAATAGCAGGTAGAGGAGGAAATGGTAGAGAAAAAAAAAGAGGGAAAGACATTGGGAGAGACACTCCGGAAACATTTTTATGATGAGTTACCATATTTTCAATATTTACTACACATCGGACAATGGGCCTTTTTTTTTTTGAATCGGAGTCTCTGTTGCCCTGGGTAGAGTGCAGTGGCATTATCACAGCTCACTGCAACCTCAAACTCCTGGGCTCAAGTGATCATCCTCTCTCAGCCTCCCAAGTAGCTGGGACTATAGGTGTGCACCACCACGCCCAGGTAATTTTTCTATTTTTTTCTAGAGACAGGGGTCTTGCTCTTGCCCAGGGTTGGTCTCAGACTCCTGGCCTCCAGCAATCCTCTCGCCTCGGCCTCCCAGAGGGCTAGGATTACAGGCGTGAGCCACTGGGCCTAGCCCAAGAAGCAATATTTAAAAGAAAAATGGCACAGGTTCTTAAAAGCTAAATGTTTATTGCTGACTCAAAAGTGGGTACTTCTGACTATATGAAAGTTGCCCCAGAAGAAAGAGATTCGGCCCTGGCATCAGAGAGACCTGGGCTCATATCCTGACCTGGGCACTCGCGAGTTGTGAGACCTTAGGCAAGGTGGGTACACTTTTCTTAGCCTCAGTTTCCTCCTCATCAAAATGGGGTGGGGGTGGGGCAGTAATACTTTCTCCATAGAATTAGTGTAGAAATCATCGCATCATACCACAAACAGAGACTGCGAGTTGAACATCTCCATCCCGCTCTTGTTCTCACTCTTTTCTGTTGCTTCCTCCTTTATTAGGCCCCTCTAGGTCATGGTCACACCTCAGACCTGCCAGAGGGGACACCAGGACAGAGCACACAGCTGCTTCCCTCCGTTAGCACCTGGAGCTCACCTCCCTGCCCAGAGGAACAGGGAACTCCTGGAGGTGAGCCCCTGGCCTCCCTTTCATCCTCCTTATCAAGCCTGGGCGATGACATCGAGTGGCCCTCGCTGTCAGCCGCCCTTTCCTTTGGAATTTAATCAGAGCCTACAGACCAACACTGATCGTTGCAGTTCAGGAGCGCCAGTCATTCTGGCCTTACCTGCTTTGTGCTGCTTTTTTGATTTTGCAAATACTTTTGGATGCTTGTTTTTATGCAGGAAAGCACCGACTATCTGACTTCTTAATAAGAGTCCCCTGTGGAGAGGTGATTGCATCTGTGGGAGCCAGTTTCAACTTTAGAGACCAATGGCACAGGCTTTCAGCAAGGAGCCTAATTAAACAAGCTCGGGGGAAACTCCCCACTGTGTTTCTGTGGGGTCCTGGGACAAGCCTTTTTCACCTAGGAAAAAATGTGTGGTTGAATCGCAATTTTCTCATCCTCTGCTGTTCTTGCCAGACTTTGAAACTGAGGTTATATCAGCTTTATAAAATGAGTTGTACAGGTTTCCCTCTTTTGTTTTTATTCTCTGAAATATTGATCTTCATGTTTATATTCATAAACTAAGGATTTTATGTTTCTTATACATTTAGTTAAACTTGCCTGTAAAAACATGTACGCCTGATGGTTTTTGAAGGACAGGACTCCTTCATGTATTGGGATTATCATTTGGTCTTTATTTTCTACCATCCTATTTTCTGTTTTTCATTTACCATCCATTTTCTATGCTGCTTTTCTTCTTCTCAATTTAACTTCTCATCTTAGTTTTCATATTCTTCTGTTTTTCCTCCACAAATTATGATTCTATTCTTTGAGTCGTGATCCCCTAATTTATTAACATATATCCTATATATTTATTTATTTTTTATTTTATTTATTTTTTTTGAGACAGAGTCTCACTCTCTTGCCTGGGGCGAGTGCCATGGCATCAGCCTAGCTCACAGCAACCTCAAACTCCTGGGCTCGAGCAATCCTACTGCCTCAGCCTCCCGAGTAGCTGGGACTACAGGCATGCGCCACCATGCCCGGCTAATTTTTTTTCTATATATATTTTTAGCTGTCCAATTAATTTCTTTCTATTTTTGGTAGAGACGGGGTCTCGATCTTGCTCAGGCTGGTCTCGAACTCCTGAGCTCAGAACGATCCGCCCACCTTGGCCTCCCAGAGTGCTAGGATTACAGGCGTGAGCCACCGCGCCCGGCCTAACATATATCCTATACATTTATTAAATCCAAATAGACAAGCCTCTTTCAGGGTGAAAGAGAGAGGCCCTTTGCTGGACACAATGCCAATTGACCAACACAAATGTTTTCATCCAACCTTCCTGTCTAGAGATTCCAAAAGCTGGTCTGCCGGCGGATTCCCTTTGGAGGGTGCGTCAGGAATCGGAGAGGGGGACAGTGGCCAGGACTCTCTAAGTTCCTTTAAACAGCAGAGGGGAGTCCTCACTAGAAACCATTTTTAAAATAAATTCATTTTCTAATTCATTCGTTCATTTAATCAGTCAATACTTATTATGTAAATTTACTTAATCATAGAATAGGTAAGACATTTGCATGGTTCAAAATTCAGTCAAAAAGATCTCCTTCCAACCCAGTGTCCAGCTGCCTGGTTCCACCCCCCAAGGGGGAGCAACACTGCCAGTTTCTCCTGTCCCCCTTTTGGAGCTATGCTGGGCATATAAGAACTATACCTATTTTTTTTCTGGTGTCCAATTTTTTTTTTTTTTTTGAGACACAGTCTCGCTTTGTTGCCCGGGCTAGAGTGAGTGCCGTGGTGTCAACCTAGCTCACAGCAACCTCAAACTCCTGGGCTCAAGCAATCCTTCTGCTTCAGCCTCCCGAGTAGCTGGGACTACAGGCATGTGTCACCATGCCCGGCTAATTTTTTTTCTATATATATATATTTTTTTAGCTGTCCAGGTCATTTCTTTCTATTTTTTAGTAGAGACGGGGTGGTCTCGAACTCCTGACCTTGAGTGATTCACTCGCCTCGGCCTCCCAGAGTGCTAAGATTACAGGCATGAGCCACTGCGCCCGGCCTGGTGCCCATTTTTTAACTCACACAAATGGTAGTCAGTTATAAACTCTGTTCTGCACCTTGATTTTTTAAAAAAAACTTAATAATCTATCTTAGAGTTATTTTCAAAACAATGCATAAAGCCTTCATTACTCTTTTTCTTTGGTTCGTATTAGTTCACTGCATGGAGATATCACAACTTTTTCAGTAATCTCCTATTGAGGGACATCTGGTTTACTTACATCCTTCTGTTACTGTGAGCAACACTGCGGTGAATAACCCTGTACAAATGTCATTTCCTAGACAAATATCTGTAGGATCAATACTTATAAGGCAAATTGCTGGGTAAAAAGATATACACATTTGTAATTTTGCAAATGTGGCAAAGTTGCCCTACCTAGAAGTTGTACAAAATTACATTCCCACCAGCAACATCTAAGAGTGTTTGCAACATATTGAGTGTTTATTATGTTCTACATTTAACCATTGGGTGGTTAAAAAGGTGGACCCAACCTTCAATGGCTCTTAGAGTAAAGGGCAGCCCCTGCTTGGCTCACGCCAGCTTGCCTGCCCCGCCTGCACCCCCAGGGACACCCACTGTTTTTCAGTTCTTCAAACATGCTAAGCTCCTTCCCTGCATAGGGTCTTTGCAAATGGAATGCCAGGTGCCTAGAAGGCGCTTTCTCCCTTCCCCTCACTGGTTCACCACTTTCAATCCTTCAGCTAGAAGCTCAATCACCATTTCTTCTGGGAACACTTTTCTCACCTCCATGTCTAGGTCCCTTATGACTAAGTTATCAGCTCCTAGCACTGTGTACAGCTGTCCCTTGATGTCTGTGGGGGATTGGTTCCAGGATACTCCCACCCCCAGGAAACCAAATCCATGGATGCTCAAGTCCTATATATGAAAGGGCGTAGTATTTGCATGTAACGTAGGCATCCTCCTGTAGGCATCCTCCTGTATACTTTAAATCACCTCTAGATTACCTATAATACCTAATACAATGCAAATGCTACACATATAGTTGTTATACTGCATTTTAAAATTTGTGTTATTTTTATTGTTGCATTGTTATTTTTTATTGGTTTTAAAAAAATATTTTTCGATCCACAGTTGATTGAATCTTTGGATATGGAACCCACAGATTTCGAGGGCCAACCGTACCTCCCCTGGTAGGCCTAGAAGCTATTACCCATTTTATTTCTGTGATTATTTCATTACTGTTGGTCTTTCTTGCTGGTCTGTGTGATCCATGAAGGCAGGGACCATGTCTGGTTTTCTCTCTGTTGTGTCTCCAAAGCCTAGCACTGTGCCCGTGCCTAGCAGGCACTCTGTAAATATTGGTTGTTTGAATTTATTCAATAAGATCAATAACTCTTTATTAAGTGTCCACTGTGTGCAGACACTGTTCTAGACACTGGGGATACATTGGTGAATAAAGCAGACAAAATTTCCTACTTTCATGGAGCTTAACTTTCTGACAGTGGTTGGGGGGAGGAGTATACAGTAAATAAATAAAGAATTAGTAAATATATATTATGCCAGATTGTGACATGTGCTATGAAGAGAAATCAATCAGGGTAAAGTTGAAGAGCAAGGTGGGTTTGGGGAGCCATTTAAAATAGAGTCTTCAGGGAAGGTCTCTTAAATAAGGAGATATTTGAGCAGAGATATAAATGAAATGAAGGAGTGAGTCATAAGGATATTTGGAGGAAGAGCATTTCAGATGGAGGAAATAGCAAGTGCAAAGGTCCTGAGGCAGGTCCATAAGAAGCATGTTAGAGGAATAGCAAGAAGGCCGGCAGGGCTGGGATGAAGTAAATGAGAGGGAACGAATGATGATAGATGATGGGTGAATGAATGGCCCATTACTAAGAAATTGGCATGTAGTGGAAAAGGTAAAATTTACAGAGGGGAGAAAAACTAATGTTATGCCAAAAATGGCAAGGGTGTTCAACAAATAGTACTGGGACAAATGGATATCCATATGCAAATGATTGAACGTTGATCTACACCTCTCATCATCTATAAAACTTAAATCAAAATGGATCATAAACCAAAATGTAAAACCTAGCACTATAAAATATCTAGGAAAAAAAAAGAAAATCTTTGTGGTCTTGAGTTAGGCAAAGATTTCTTAGACAACACCAAAAGTATGATCTGTAAAAAAATTATAAATTGGACTTCATAAAACACTGTTAAGAGAATAGAAAGGCAAAAATAATTGCAAATTACATAACTGATAAATTACATATATCCAGAATATATAAAGAACTCTCGAAATCTAACAATCAGAAAGCAAACAACACAATTTTGAAAGGGCAAAAATGGTGATTCCACTTATATGAGGTATACTTAGTGTAGTCAAAATCATGGAGACGGACAGTGGAATGGTGTTTGCCAGGATCTGGGGGGATGGCGGAAATGGGGGGTTGTTTAATGGATATAGAGGTTCAGTTTTACAGGTGAAAACAGTTACGGAGATGGATGGTGGTGATGATTACACATTATGAATGTATTTAATACCACCAAACTGTATCCTTAAAAATGGTTAAGATGATAAATCTTTGGTTATGTGTATTTTGACACAATAAAAAGATTCGAGGGGAAAAGAGGACAAAAGACTTCAATAGATGCTTCGTCAAAGAAGGTACACGGACGGCAAAATAGGCAGGTGAAAAGATGTTCAACATCATTAGTAATTAGAGAAATGCAAATTAAAAACACAGTGATACACTCCATCTTTGAGGACGCGTAAAATAGAAAGGTATTGACAATACCAGCATGCAAAGTAACTGGAACTCTTATACACTGCTGGTGGGAAAAGCAAAAATGCTACAGACGCTTTAGAAAACGCTTTCGTGGTTTCCCGTAGAGTTAATATCCACCAACCGCACGACCCAGCAATCTCACTGCTAGAGAAATGAAAACAATGGTCTCACAAAACCTGTACTTGAATGTTTATAGCTATGCTATTTGTATTTGGCGAAATTGGAACTAATCTAAATGCTCTTTAGTTGAAGAATGTATGACATAAACACACTGTGGCACACCCAGACAATGAATACTACCTAGCGGTACACAGAAGTGGACTGCTGATACACACAAAAACATGGATTAATTTCCAATGTCTTTTGCTAAGCGAAAGAAGCCAGACTCAAAAGGCTACATACCGTGTGATTCCATTTATTTGACATTCTAGAAAAGGCAAACCTATAGAGATGGAAAATAGATCAGCGGTTCCCAAACATACCTGAGATTGAAATCCAAGCCACATGATCTCTTTGAACTTCTGTTTCTTTATCTGTAAAGTGATGGTAATTATACCTACCTCCTAAGGGAGTTGTGGGTACTCAGTGCCAAAATACATAAATTTCTATAAGACTTTTTTTTTTGCCAAAAAACAAAACAGAAAAACACCAAACCAAACCAAATCTAGAAAATTGTATTCAAGAAATGTTCATTTTCTCGCCTTTCCCTTCCCCTCATTGGTCAGATCCCTCTCACAGATGGCTAATATCATCTATTAACTGTCAATTTGTACTAGTTTTGTCCTTATCTTTAGATCCTGAAGCCACCTTTCTTTCCCTCTAGGTACCGAGTGCTGCCACTGGTGTGTGTTCCCTGGGACTTGAGAGGTATCTCAGCTTGAATCCAACCCAGGACTCAGACATGTCTGAAAAACTAACAAATAGACTTTCCAGACCCTGTTTGTATTAATGATGGAAGCTCCCCCAGAGAACTCATTCTAAACAAGGAAGGAACCACAGTTGATAAACGGGTAAGATGGAGCTCTTAAGAATCAAGGTATTTGAAGACAAGCCCAAGCCATTTGGCATTTACAGAGCTCACACCATGAGAACCCTGCTACGTTCTAACAGGAGGCTCTAGAACTGTCCCTGGGAGCTTCTCTTATTGGGGGAGGTCACACACAAATAAAACAACTTTAGAATAATTATGATATAATAATGAAATTTGCTAAGAGAATAGATCTTAAATATTCTCACCGCACATGTGTAACGCCTCACAAGGTGTTCAATATGTCAATTAGCTTGATAGTGGTAATCATTTCCCTCCGTTGCCCCAGGTAGAGTGCAGTGACATTATCATAGCTCACGGCACCCTCAAACTTGTGGGCTCAAGTGACCCTCTTGCCTCCCAAGTAGCTGGGATTACAGGTGTGCTATGATGCCCAGCTAAGTTTTCTATTTTTAGGAGAGACCAGGTCTTGCTCTTGCTCACGCTGGTCTCAAACTCCTGAGCTCAAGCAATCCTCCTGCCTAGGCCTCCCAGAGTGCTGGGATTACACACGGCATTTTTAAGCAGCTTTTAAGTATTCAAAGATGGGGTTCTCACCCTTTTAGTACTATATTTTCTCAATAGCAAACTGCTTTCAACTTCAAATACTCTCCTAGAAATCTAAAATAAATCTCGTAAACAGGCAGGTAGATATTTTTAAGATCAGAATTTACATAATGTTAAAACGCTTCCACTCAATTTATCCCACTGCCTAATCTATGAGGTTACAAGAATCCCAAGATAATTTAAAGTGGGGGAAAAAAAAGTACTTGACAGTAAAAACGGTATTTTATCCTGAGACCATAGCAAAAAATAAAACCGTGATTTTCTTCCTAAAAATCCTCCGTTCTATCTGTAATTAGGGCTAACCACGTTACTTCAAAATACTATAATTCATTTCACCTAAGTTACTTTAGACCGACAATGCAATATAGTGAAAATTCTTTTTAGCAATAAATAGAAGCCTTAGTACAAATAAAATCTCCTGAATACTCAACCATTTAAAAGGATGCTATAACACCTATGGGTTCAATACAGCATGCTGATTACCATGCGGGCACAGACAGCTATATAAGAACTTGGGCTAAGTCAACGACGTTCCTGGGATATTGGTACTTTTGTTACATCAGACATAAATGTAACTTCTTGTATTTAGCTTTGTTAAAAGTAGAGCACCTGCATTTAGGGATGCGATGAGTAGATAAGATTTTGTCAACCTAAAAAGAAACTCGGAGAGACAGGTTCTCCAGAACAAATGTGTTTATTCGGGAATCGCAGGGGGTTGGCAAGCCTGGGATACGGAGGCTATGATGGATGGCAGCATATCCAGGGAGGTCGGGCAAAGGGGAAGCTTTTAAAGCCAGAAAGAAGTTCACATATGTTGCTTTGAAACAAAGTCCATAGATCACAGAAGCTCATTGCAGGAGTTGGTGTCTGTTCATTGGTGGAAACTGTCATTGCAGGTAACTGTCTCTACGTAAGCAGCTTATCTGGGATCCTGCAATCTGGAGGAAGACCTTGTGATAAGTTCTGTTACAGGGTATATGCAGGGCATGTAGGACATGTGGGTCACGTGGGGCACGTAGGACACGTAGGACTCTCTTCTGGTAAGGCAGGTTATAGGCATGCAGGTGAGAGCACCTTCTTTCAATCCCCTGACTCCGTTTCATTAGGGCGTTGACATAAGTGACTCCGTTTTGGTACTGGCAACTTTCACGTTTCCCCCCTTTGATCCAGATCTCCCAAAGCATTGCTGATCAACCACCTTGAAGTGGGGTTTGCTTGTCCCTTGGTGTCAGGCATGGACCTGTCCCAGTTGGTTGGGTTCCATGTCAGGGCAGGAGATGGATGGCCAGCAATTTTGAGTAGTGTCAAAATTCCTTTATCTAAATTTAGACAAGGGGGTCAGAATTAGAAGCTCTCAGGCTTAGTTTGCCTGAATTTCATCACTACATTTAATTTTTTCAGTTCTGCAGGTGTTGGCTATCATTTTGAAGCACTGAGCCAGTATTATTTTGTGAGGTGTTGTACTTCTGCAGGAATTTGACAGACAACAGGTACGAAGTTTAAAGGAAAGAATACACAACAAAACCAACAGGAGCATAACAAATCCAGTTTGTGCCATGGGTCTGAACCAAGAACCCAAACCTAAGGATAACCAACTAAACAAATTATTAGGTCATTAAATATGAAATGTCCGATCTTGCATCAAAAGTGTAGTTTATTACATCTCAAACAAGAAGCAGTAGAATTAGTCAAAGTATGCACCTAAACTATCAACACAGTTTTGCCATCTTATCAGTACCTTGTTTATGGCAGCAGCGAAGAAGCCTGGATAGTGAGTGGCAATGAAATCACGAAAGGTGTTTTCTACAGCTTGTTGAGAATTGAGTATTTTTTGCAAGAAGTGGTCCAAAGCCTGGAAGAAGTGGTAGTCAGTTGGTGCAAGGTCTGGTGAATACGGTGGATGACAGAGTTTCCAAGTCCAGCCTCTGTAGTTTGAGCAGCGTTGTTTGTGCAACATGTGGTGGAGCACTGTCTTGTAAGAGGATGGGCCTGCCTCCGTTGACCAATCTCGGCTGCTTAACCACAAGCATCCTCATCATTTCATCCAGTTGGTCGCAGTAGACATCCACTGTAATCAACTGACCAGGTTTGATGAAGCTGTAGTGGATAATACCAGCGCTGGACCACCAAACAGACACCATTAGCCCTTTCTGATGAATATTTGGTTTTGGACTATGTTTTGGCACTTCATCTTTATCCAATCAGTGTGCCGAACACTTGTGATTGTCAAAAAGAATCCATTTTTCATGACGTGTAATAATACAGCATAGAAATAGTTCACCTTTATGTCGTGACAACAAAGAAAAGCAAGCTTTGAGACTATTTCTCTTCTGATGCTTGTTTAATTCATGCAATACCCATCTATCCAGCTGCTTTACCTTGTTGATTTGTTTCAAATGGTCCAATATTGTTGGAATAGTAATGTCAAACCTTGCTGCTAATTCACACGTTGGTTGAGAGGGATTTGCTTCCACTATAGCTTTCAGCTCATCATTATTCACCTTGGTCTCAGGTCACCCACATGGCTCATTTTCAAGATTAAAATCACCAGAATGGAACTTCTCAAACCATCAACTTACTGTGTGTTCATTAGCCACATCCTTCCCAAACACTTCCTTGATATTTCGAGCTGTCTGTGCTGCGTTGGTTCCACGATGGAGCTCATATTTGAAAATAACACGAATTTTTGACTTATCCATGGTTTCACAAAAATTGCTCTAAAAAAAATTTCAAAAGATAATCACAGACAAAACGTGTTTGAAAGACTGAGGATGTACCTTCACGATAAACATAAAACACAAGTGTCAAAGTGACATGTCAGTGGTATTAACTGTCAAACTTGGTACTTAAGGAAATCAGACATTTCATACTTAATAACCTAGTAAAAGACCATGAGAGACTGGGGGAGACCTGTTTAGCCAGATATTAGAGAAAACCAGAAAAATTCAAGATTAAGTTTAGTCTGCAAGTGGATAATAAAAAACTGAAAAACAAGGAACAAAGCTACAATTTAGTAGCAAGTGTACTACAGTTTTTTTTTCTGAAACATTTTTCTCTTTATAGTCACCCCCATTTTTACCAAAGATAATTAAAGGAAGATTATTATTTTCTTGTAAAATAAGTATGTTGTCATCAAACTTGGCCTGATTATTTATTTAAGTGCAACAAGAATAGCGATG
>RJWJ010042529.1:0-12997 GCA_004363605.1 Indri indri | reverse complement strand
AAAATCAAAAAGAAAAGATAAAATTAATAATAGATTATAAAGAGCATCTTAGAACCTATTAAAATAAGGTAAAAATGAGGATAAAAATATGCACAATATCCAACTCTTGAGAATTGGATAGTTAGAGTTAAGAAAAGGATGATGAAAAACTGACTTTAAAACATGATTTAAAAGTCTTTCTGTCACATACTGACTAGAAAGATTGATGATGCTACCACCATTGACAAGGAGAGTTTGAGAAGAGGTGAATCACTTTTAATGCTGTAGGTTCAGACTCAGATCATCTGCAAATGAACTTGTGTTGCTGTTTCTTAATTTTATATGTTGAAAATTCAATTCCAGGAATATAAATTATTTGTGCCAGCATTGAATTTCAACTTACATTCTGCTGGCAGAGGCATGATAAATGATTTGTTACGTAGTTATAGTGTGGTCTGAAATCCTTAAACTACAGGGGAGAGCAAGTACCAGCGTGTCTTTTAAAATATTAGCCTTCTAGAAATCAATTTGTGGTACTTCTTCAAAATAGTCATTCATTCAAGGAAAACAAACAACTGCCTTATGATGATGGTGACTTATGGTAATGACATAACTTTGTTCCTAACATCAATAATTACAATAGAGTAACATGAATATATTCTTTGACATTTCTGTCTTGCTCTCACATGCATTTCAGCCTTATGCTAACTCTAAGGAAATGGGGATATTTTTTGTTTTGTTTAATCTTCATACTGCTTTCCCAATGTTATCTGTCCGGGAGAACAGATTAGTTTGGGAAGATACAAACTGGAGCAAACACAAGTCTGTGTTGCCATTTCCTGCATGAGCAGACGGAGCTACAAAAGGTGGCCTATGTATTTAATACATTCCTCAAGGAGCTGAAAACGTTATTGGAAGGGAGCAACTATATTCCATTCTGCTTTGTGTGTCTGCTACCTGGCAAAATTCCTGCAATGCTAAATGGGTTGCCAAGTAAGTAAATGAGTGAAAATCATTTAGAACTTACATAACATGAGCAATTTAGGAATAGCTTTCTCTTTCTTGCCTTGGTTTCTTGGAGCCTTGCAAATCAGCATCTTCATCTTTCAAATCAGCATCTTAATCTCTCTCTGTTAGAAGGCTCTCTTCTCGTCGTCTTCTAAGGCCTAAGATCATGCAAAAGTTAGAGCACAAGGTCTACATACCCTTGACATATTAATGAAAAATAAATTCCAGAACTTCTGTGTAATCTAAAGAATTTTATCTAAGGAAAACAGAATTTGATCTTTAATATTTCCAAGTAAAGTCGATCCTCATTATTTATGGATTCTATATTTGCAAATTTGTCTATTTGCTAACATTTATTTGCAATCCTCAAAATCAATACTCTAAGCACTTTCAAGATCATTCTCAGACATACACAAAGTTGTGAAAATTTGAGTCTCCCAATGCACACATTCACAGCTGAAGCTGAACAAGTTTATACTCTGCCTTTTTGTTTAAGCTCTAATACAAAAACAGGTGTCTTTTTTGTGGCCTATTTAGTACCACATTTTTGTGCATATTGTGCTTTTTTTGATGACTTCACTGTTTAAAATGTCCCCTAAGCATAATGCTGGAGTGCTGAGTACTGTTTCTAACTGCAAAAAGTCCAAAACAAACAAACAAACAAACAAACAAAAAACCCCACAAAAACAGTGAAATAAGATTTGTTTAGGTATGAATTAGAATGCTGTTGGCCATGAGTTGAATGTTAATGAATCACCAATATACATATTGAATAAGATGTCTTTAAATGGAAACGAAATCTAAAAAAGGTTATGTATTCATCAGTATTTTGTGACCAGAGGTTCACATAAACCTAACTCTGTATTTTCCATAAATGCAATGGGTCAGTATTTGCCAATTCAACCTTCATAGTGACTTTTTAGAACACCACAAATAATGAGAATTGGCTGTAGATGGTATTGTTACCATCTCAGTTTTACATAAGGGGAAACAAAGTCAAATTAGGTAAGTGATGGCAAGAGATTATAACACCAGAAGTGGCAACCAAGACTTCCAAAATATTGCTCTTTGAACTACAACAGATTCCTTTGTATATGAATAATGTGCATGTGTGTACGTAGTGGTATTCAGGGCATAGCATTTCTAGAAAGTATTTTTTAAAGGTGAAGAACAAGAGATAACAAATCTTAGATAACAAATAGGTACCTCGATAGGTTAGTATTATTTGGGTAAAGCTGAGTCAGTATTTGTTGTGAGCTTTTATACTGTTCTGTAAATGAATGTTTGTTAATCACTGCTTGGCATTTATATATTCTTTAGAAGACAGATATCCCTTAGATACATACAGAGTTAGGCCCTGGAAATACTGTGGCATTTTCCATGGCTTCTCTCATGAGATTCTTTGAAAATAAGAAGTGGGCTGAAAATGCTCCCAAGTGTTTCTTTAAATCTATCATTCTTTTAGTGAAACACATTTCAATAGACTCATTTTCTTTAACACACAGAATGATGGATAAACATATCTGCCTGTGGGTGAAGGAAGTTTTTGAGATGAGTGCTTCAAGGTCACAAGGCTTTAAGAAGACATGTTTTTTTGCCAGCTTGCTTGGTAGGGTCAAGACTTTTCTTGATGCTATAAAAACTTAGAAGACAATTAAGCTATGAACGGTTTGACTCCATTTGGTTGCCTGTAACCACAGGGTCTGCCTTGTTAGAGAATACTCCACATGGCAGATGATATGTTAAGTCTTCCTGGTGGCAATAACTTGAACTGCACCCATCCAATCCATCACATTCATTTTTATTTTAATAAGGCAATGCTCCTTAGAAAATAAAGGAAGATGAACGAGCAAATAAAGAGTGTATTTCAGTTCAATAACCATTTATTAAGAATCTGCTGAACAGCAAGCCTTATACTATTTAAAACATACTCTAATGTTAGAAATGACATTAGAAATACCTTTTTTTTTTTTTTACTGGGTTGAGAGATTTATGATATTCCTAGAATGCCAGAATGCAAAGAGAATAGTTTCTTATAGAGTATTGGTAAGAACTGGAGTGGCTTTGGTAGAAATGGGCTGATAGTATAACAGTTCAAAAGCTAGCCTTGTGACAAGTGACTTAAGGTATGTTATCCTTGACAAGCTTCTTAATATCTCTGACCCTCAGGTTTCTTATCTGTAAAATGGGATAATGTTGCCTGCCTCACAGAGTTATTGTGGGGAATAAAGTAAAAGACACATACAGAGTGCTTAGCACAGGGCCTGCCACATGATAATCGATCAATGCAGGTGTGTTATTTATGTTGTTGACAATTATTATCAGGGGAGTAAGTATGAATAGAAGAACAGCAGTTCAGCTCAGCTTCTTTCTTTACCAAGGAGAATATTTAGCACTTACCAGAGCTCACGGTAGGAGAAGAAAAAGCCTTTCCTATTGCCTGGCATTAAGATATCACAATGCACAACATTATTTATTTTATTTATTAAATTTAAACCTGGTGCCACTCTTGATTGACTTGCCTTAGGGCATGGCTGAAAAATAAAATACTTTTATTAAAATGCAGGAAGCAGAGTGGCAGTAGCAATTGGAAATTGTTACATTATCAGCTCTGAGGTGCCATTTCAAATGCCCTCTTGTACTATGCCTTTCATATTTGCAAATTGGAGTTTTGTTGAATCCTGATGGATTGGTCATTTCTTCAGCTAGAGCCACTCAAAGGAAAATTTCTGACTCCCAGGATCTGTAGGCAGACAACTCAATTATCTGTTGTGGCCCCAATCTTGTAAAGATATAAACAATCTCTTAGGTATACTTAGAGCAGGTATTAGAAACAAGTAAGAGAAGCAAGTGAGCTTTCCTATATTCATTTGCAACGTTTTACTGAATGAAAAGTTAAAGGTTATTTTGTTGAAAGGATATAAGTAATGCCATGTGAAACTATTTTTAGAAAATAATCTTGGTCATGACATTATTATAAAAGCAGTAAAAAAATTAAGAACTCAAAAGGTGAGCTCAGATAAGCTGAGTCACATGACCCATTTTTCTGAGTGATTGTCACAGTATATTTCAAAAATGTATAGGGATTTTTTTTTTAAAAGACACCTTTTAGCTTGTTCAATCATACAAAGGTTCTCCCTTTCCCTTTTTGTTAAATCATTTTCCTCCAACACTATCCATTTATTACCCTTATTTTCTTCGTCGCTCTCATTTCTTTCCAATTATTTTGCCTTACCTAAAGGGTAGCTTTACAAAAGAAATTAAATGAAGAATATGTATAGTGTGTTTTAAAAATTACCGTTGATTGACAAGAGAATTATTTCTGACACTCGGTTTCTATTCCCATCTTCCTTTCTTTCTCCTGCCAGTAAAAGCAAGATAATATTTTTCTAGTTTGTCTTGCAAATAGATGTGGCTTCATAATCTAGTTCTGGTTAATGAAATATCAACAATATTCTTTTAGAAAGCTTCTGGTAAAGATTCTTTTTCTAGATAAAAGAGATAGGCACCTGGTAGTTGCTTGCTGGTACTGCTACTTTCCACTTCTTTCCTTCTTGAACAAGGATGTGATGCCTGATCCACAGCAGCCCTCTTATCACCATGAGGTAAGAAAAAGTCATTATGGAAAAGGTGGCAGAACAGAAACCTGAGTATTTTATGACATCATTATGTTGCTAAATCAATCCAGAGATTACCTACCTCCAGAATTCATATTGAATAAACAGTAATTTCTTTATGTTTAAGTCCATGGTAGTTGGGTTTCCCACTCACTGTAGCCTTAAACATTTCAAACTAATATAAGTACTTAATTACATATCTGGAGCTTCAACATTTTTGTGTACATTATTACAACATTATTGTGATAGTCATAAGGTAAGAAAAATATAATACATGGTTCTGAGGAGCACGCTATCTTGTTGGGGCAAATCTTGTACTGTGTAAACTTTGGCTTTGATGGGGAACTGGATAAAGTAGATAAAAACTTAAAGGCTTTCCACAAAAGAAGGACAACAACAAAAAAAGATTTTAAAAATCTTAAAGGCTAAATTTAATTTATATTAGAAGTTTATAAATAAGTTATAAATATAAGGAAGAGAGAAGTGGTAGTATAATCCACTGATCTTTCTTTTAGAGACTTTAGTCCTCTTCTGTGACCTCCATAATGTTCATGTATATTTATAAGCACTCGGGATGTAGGTATGATTTTGATACCTACACAGTGCCATTCATGCAGCTCACAAGGAGCATACTCATAATGGTGTAGCATTATGCTGAGGGGCTGGAGATACAGTGAAGGGTACTATTCCTGGCTCTAAAATTGACTTGCTATATGACCTCAGGCGAGCCACTTAATCTTTCTGTCTCGGTTTTCCCCATCTGTAAGAAGAGAATGATAATTCTTGCACAAAGTTTTTGTTCAGAGGGCTATTGAAAGGATTATTAAAAGACCACTTTGAGTACATTGGAGAAAATTTTACTTATTTTCCAGGAATGGAGCAAAGGAGACATATTTCAAGGCTGCCTAGCACCTTAAATGGCCTCTGATAGCTTCTCAGAAAAGAGCACTCTAGGAATGAAATCAGTTATAGGCCTGCTCTCGGATCACTATTTTTGCTATGGTGCAGAGAAGCAGAGGATACTGTACCCTATCCCTAAGGCTGCATTGAGGGGACTAGGTAAGAGAGTTTCCATCTTAGGCTTTTCCGCCGGTATGAGGGAAAGAGAATATGATAATTAGTTGGCATGCATGAAAGGAAGAGATTACCGAGCTATTTAATGTGAACACATCCATCCCCTTCACAATTGCTAAGTACCTAACTGAAAAAAGTTCTGTAATAGGTATGTTACCAAGAGAACTGTGTAGTACCACCTGGAGGCTATGGTTCAGGCCCTCATGAATTATTTTCTGCAATAGGATTCTATTGATGTCCCAATAGCTCATCTTTCCCCATTACCATATTGCTTTCACATTGCTGCTAGGTTCATCCTTCTAAGGCCCCAGTTTTTTAAAATCATATTATTTCCTTGTTCAAACACTTTCGGTGTTTTCCCATTGCTTATAATTTAAGGAGAAAATCTTACCTAAGCATTCAAGATCCTCTACAAGATGATCTGCATCTACTACTTCCTATGAACACACTTTGCTCTGCTTGAATTGTCCCCCTTTCTTTTGTACCTATTTCCCCAAACCTACCCCAATTTTTTTCGATTTAAAGGGAACCTATGCACACATCACGGCTCACACCAAATGCCATCTCATAGAAGCTGTTTCTGGTCCCCATAATATGTAAATTTTTTTAGGATTTTCTATCTCTCACATGGTACCTGTGCCACTTCATCTTATATTTCAATCATTTGGTTATCATTTGATAAGAGTTATCATTCACCCTTCTAGAATGCAACCTCCTAGAAGGAAGAGACAGCATTCCAGCACTTAACATATGGCACATTGATTATCATAGGTGCTCATTTAAAAAAATAAAGTGTTAGGTTAAACTATACTCCGAAGCCCCTAATATATGCAATATTTTGATAGTGGAAATGAAATATTGAATTAAAGCATGAGTGGACAATAAAGCATTTTGTTTTCATTCTGATTGATTCACATCTATCCATGGTAGAATTGTAAAAGGCAGGGGGTGCTTTAGGAAAAGAGAAACATGTCCACATGTCCATGTGAGCTCAATGCCACATACCCAAAGCCTCTTGAGTTGGAAGCTGTTCACATCTGAGCAGCCTTTACTGCAATTGATATCAACATAGAGAAGAAGAGGGAATGATAATCTTAAAAAAATGGCTGTAAGTGGTACAATAGCCTAGATTTTTATTCTATGACTAGAAAACCATATTTTGGCAAGTTAAAATATTTAATAGGCGAATTAAAATAATTATTCAAAATCAAATAATAACGATAGCTAATACCCATTGCATTTTCCAATGTTCCATGCTCTGTGATATACATTATTATCTCTTAATCCTCCTGATAGCTCTCTGAGTAGGCATTATATCCCTCCATTTCACAGAGAAGAAAACTGAGGTTAGGTCACCAGTGGGTGATCAGTAGTTAGGATTCACGCCTGTGTCAGTTTCACTCCAAAGCTCATGTTCTTCCTATTTCATTCTCTCCCAAGTGATCTAAATTTTCTCACAAGTTTTCCATGGTTTTTCAATTTTAGAAACGTACAGATTGGAAATATGAGAGCCATGCTCAGGCATCTGCCTGGTGCGGATTAAAGAATGACTCCTTCCAGTTTGGGGTGAAGTTCTTGTTTCCTATGCACCAGGGACAGACCAATGTACTTGTCTGTCGCACATTTAAGCTCCCTCACCTCCTTTTTGCCAGCCTGTATCTCCCAGGTGGTCACCATAAACATTAACAAATTAAGACAATAACGTTGGACTTCACAGCTTAAATTCAGACAGGAGGAAATAATTTGGGGCGCGTTGTTTGCCAGGTGTGCGTGATAGGTAAATCACCATGGGGAGGGAAAGTGAAAGTTCATCACTGTTGGTGTGGTGGATTTTAAAATGTGACCTCATCATTCCATTTTGGGGATGCAAACTGTGTTCAAGGACTTATCTATCACGTCTGGAAGTATAAACCTCATAGAGAAACAAAAGTGATCTTTTTTTTTAAAAGCGACTGGAAAATTAGAAACACTTAAAAAAAAAATCAATACACTTCAGCCAGGATGACATCATTATGTAATCATTGAAAGCAATTTATTTTATAGAATCAGAACAAACCTTTCAAATTGACTTCTAGTTCCCTTTATAAGGAGATAAATTGAGGCTGGGAGCTGCTATGCTAAATATTCAGCCAGATAAGAAGTGCGTTTGCTTCGTGACAGACCCTTGAAATGGGGTTTGTTAAAATGAATGCACTGCATTCACACGAACAGAAGCACTGCTGGGTCCTGCTGGCAATAAATCCAGCAATTCGATTTTACTTGGATGTTTATCATCTCTCCGCTTCTGTGCACTGCGATGCTAAGGGGGAGGGGAGGCGGCTGTAGTTCAGCTCGCCGGCTGCTGGTGTCATCCCGTTACCGCAGAACAGGGAGGGCGCATGGCGTGTTCCTATTCAAGCATTTACTGCATTAGTCTGTAATTTTTGTCTTGGAGGTAATGAGGCCTGACAGCTTTGGCTGGTGCACTATAACAAACCCACACTAGTATCTTTGAAATTCTTCATTGCCAAATTCATAAAGGAAGAAATGACTTTTGCGAAATGACAGTAAACATGCTTCATTTTATAAGACACTGTGGTTAACAACCTGAGACGATGAAGTGTTTTTTCGAGCTATAGCTAAACTAATTTGAGCTATATTAAAAGTGCTGATGTGGATGCTAAGCCACTGGATTTTTTGTTTGTTTGGTTTTTTGTTTTGTTTTTTTTGGGGGGGGGTAACCTCAGGAAAACATATATGGCCTAGTTCTCAGAGTTTGACAATAATAATAATGATAATGATGATGATAAAGAGCTCTTCCAGTATTTTCCCTCCATAGAACCTTATCTTGAAAAATAAAAAGAAATCAAATAGGATGGCTCTTGGAAAGGCTGGGCTTGCTGCACAGTGTTGTCACTGTATACACAGACCAGCTGCCATGGAAGACAGGAGACATGGACAGCTGATGAACACGTCACTGGAGTGAGTATCGCGGGTTTTCAGTGACAATGAAGTGCAAATGGGGTTTAATGCACCCAGGAAACCTTTGGAAAAAGTTAGTTTTAACACTGTCTGACAATTAACTGGTTCTTAAGAATAATTAATGGAAGAAACACACTGCAGGAATCATTTTTAGCTGAAATTAGCTGACAATCCAAAGCTCATGGGGAGTTGCTGGCATTTGAAGTGTGGACTGTTGCCAAATTCAATGAGAAGTGTATTTGCGAGGTAAACTCCCTTAAAGTACTCTTGTACCCTGTCAACCAGAGTTAAAGAAAGGAGCGCACTGTTCAGATACAAGGTTTCTCTTTTTGAAAGCTGTTCAGTCCTGAATGCAAAGTTCTAAAAAAGAAGACCAGAATAGAAATATTGAATAAACCTCTGGTTTGATAGGAATGACATTACCAGTTAAAATAATAAAATTGTTCCCTCTGTCTAGAATAAAGCCATGCTATAGAGATGTGAGAAATTTGGGGATGAGAAAAGATGCATTGATTTCAGTATCTATATTTATAGGTTAAAAAGTGATCCATTGTGTTTTATTTTAAAGAAATTATATGAACTCATCCTTGCTTATAAACATTTTAGGAAAGGAGGATTAATAATTCTACAATTTAAAATTGACAGTCATGGGATTGTAACTGCTTTTTAAAAGATAATCAGATCCCTGTAGATTTATAGGCTAGGAGTCTTTTGACAGAAAATAGGGAAATCAAATTGGTCAGCTAAGCAAAAGATCATGTAATATGTAGGTACATTTTTCTAATAGAAAATATATTTGAAAAAGACGACTTTCTACTTAATCAAATTTTCCTTTACTGCAGATAACACATGACTGTTTAGTAAATTGTCTCTTTCAGAGCTGTAAATGTTTTAGACAATATCACTTGATGCAGCAGACCAGGAAAATGTTTCTAGGAGACATAAAAGGGTTCACATCAAATGAGCAAGAGTTTATGGTCAAACATAATTATTAAACGTAGCAGTTGGCCAATCATTTTCATACTATATTCTGTCTAAAATCTTAGACTTTAGGAATCCAAATCCAAAGCCATCATACCATATATTCAGATTTTAGGCAAACTTTTACTTTGTCCTTGTTTTCCTTATGTTAAATAAGGACAAGTATTTTTAAATAATCCTTTATTTTTTTTCATAATATTCACTATAGTATAGAAAGTTCACCTTGTACAAATGTACAGCTTTAGTTAAAAGTCATGCTTATAGTTCAGTTTATTTTACGTAATCATATTTGAAGATAACTTGAAAGCAGATGTTAGGACCTACTTTCCTTCTTCTGAGATACTGCTGTGACTCAAAATGCTATGGACCTCTTCCAGTAGGCTGTAAGCAGGATTCTGAAACTTCCAAGCAATATCTAATATGAACACATACACACTCAGATTTGCAGGAGGCTGGGGACAGGTTTTCAATCTTCTGAAATGTAAGACTTTATCACTTTTAAGGTCACAGTGTAAGTAAAATTAATAAAATTCTTGGTTTTCAGTTATAGTGATGAATACAAAATTTTAGAGCATTAATTGAGATAGCACATTTGTCAGGAAAGAATACATTTATGGGGAAAATGAGAGAGAACATTTAAAACCATACCGATCCAGAAACCTTAGAAATATGATTATGATACTTGGATTGTTTTGCATTGAGATAGCAGGACTGTATTTTGTGAAAACCTGGACAGTGACTCATGGATCAGCTTAAGAAGTAGGGTGGGTGGTTGTTATTTTCAACCCTCATTTTCTTCCTTCTCCATACTTTTTCCTCTCTTCCTCTGTCTTTTTATCTTCCTCTTTCTCTCTGCCTTTGTCTCTTCTTTCCTTCTGTTTTTATTCACGTATATACTGTGTGCCAAGTACCATTGTAAGTGTTGAGGATGAGTGGTGAAATGTCTGGCTGGCTTCCTTCAATCATGCAATGCACAGTCTTGTTGGGAGGGCAGGCTGTTAACAAATAATGAGCGTTTTAAGAGGATGCTATGCAAATATGTAGGAAGAAAATCTTCTCAAAGAGCAATGCCTTTGTGCTTCATTAGTCATTTCCTCTTGGATTCCATTAATCTCATCAATCAATATTTACGGAGCACCAAAAACAAGCTTTTCACTACTCTTGGCACTGATGATCTTCTTCCCTTCCCATTGTTCTGCAACCCCTTTTCCGCTCCCAAATTTCCCTCCTTTTAGAATGTACTCTTGTTTCCCTGACTTAACAAATATAAAACTCTTCTTTGAGGACCTTACAGCTTTTTTTATTTCTTATTTTTTGACTATTGCCTTATTTCCTTGCATCCTGGTTATTCCAAGAAGCGGAAGGGTATTAGCACATTTAGTCATTTGTTAATTCAGTTTCTCAACAGACGTTTATTCAACAAACATCTAATGAATGTGTAATATTTGACTGGCGCTGACTTAGGCTCTGCTTTTGATGTTCTCCCTGCTCCTGTTTCCACTTTTATACTCTTCTGCTTTCAGATATACACTGCCTGAATACAGGACCCAGTGCCCCCTGGCTGCTGTTTTCATCTAATCTCACAGTTAATCTGCCTTCTTTGTTGGCCTTGACTCGTGACGTACAGTAACTAGTAACTAGTGTAAATAAATTGATTTTTCAAATTTTTCTTGGTATTTAAAATATACTTAAAAATACATTACCCTAATTTTGAAACTTTTTATTTTTTTAGGTGACTGGAAAAATATAATACTTAAATCTCCTTACAGTGCATCTATAATTTTCCCAAGATGATTTGAACAAATATTTCAAGTAAAAATATGAATTAGTTTTACCAACATTTCAAGGGGCAGTCTTATTACTTTATTATGACCTACAAAGAAAATAAAACTTGATTAACAACAGTTCAGTATATGTAGCCATAAAACTCTCAATTGGTTAGTGACAAAGTTACAATTAATAGTTCATTCAAAATCTTTACAGGATGTACTATTAAATTGGTCTTAACTATAATTTATTACTTTGAAGACTCATATTTGGAAAAACCTACTAGAAAATTTTAGTGACTATGTTAAAATTTGATTACATGATATACCATTCAATTAATTAACTCTAGAGAGATGCAGTTTCTTTTATTATAGTAGTTCCTTTTGAAAGCAATGAAATTCAGTTTATAGCTAAATTAATTTCATACCATATTTGCTTGAAATATAAACTCAGCTATTTCTAATGACAGAAATGTTTAAGCTACCTGATGTTAACGGGTTTAAATGTGGCATTGTTATCATGTTTGCAGACAATAAATTCTGGCTGTACAGTAAGCTGATGATATCTTGGCCATTCCCTTACACACATAGAAGATCAAAACATACAACTATCTAGTTGACTGTATTATTTAAAACTTTTCCAAAAATGTTACTCCAGACCCACATGGCTTTATCCGTGAATTTTTCCTAATATTTAAGGAAGAGATAATATCTCTTCCTTAGATGTATGTACCCCAGGTAATGTGAGAGTGCAAACATCCTTTCTTTTTGTGGGAAATAGCCTAGAGCAATTTTGTAATTCACTGGACATTTGTAAATATGACTTATTTATAAGAATGATCTAATCATTGGACTTGTTTAAAAAAGACATTGAAGAGGAATCATAGAATACTTCTGGGAAATATTATATCAGTTACTTTTGCTGCTTGAGATAAAATGCAACAGCAAACTCAAGTTAGACATGAATTTGAGATTACTTTTTAGAGCAAGTTTTGGCTCAAGACCTTTGTACAAATATACTTTGAGAATATTTCAGAATTAATTTATTCCCTGATTTAATTTATTTTGCTTTTATCAATAAAGTATACTTTATTGACTCAGAAAGAGAAATTTTAAAAGATTTTTACAAAAAATTGCATGATAAATGTCTCAATCCCAACGCTCAGGTGCACAATAAATGTATCATTATTTGTTCTTTCTTTAAATTGATTTATCATCCTTCCATTCTTTGAACAAACTTCACTTGATCATGATGTATTATCCTTAATATGTATTGCTGAGTTATATTTACTAATATCTTATTTACTATTTTTGTAACTGTGTTCATGAGAGAGACTAGTCTGTAATTACACTTTCTTTGATCTCCATTAGCTTTTGGAGTCAAGATTGTGCTTTCTTCCAAAAATGTTGAGAAACCTTTTTTATTATTTAAAATGTTTTATGTTAGATTGATATTATATCTTCCTTAAATGTTAGGAAAAATTCATAGATAAAGCCATGTGGGCCTGGAGTAACATGTTTGGAAAAGTTTTAAATAATACAGTCAACTAGATAGTTGTATGTTTTGATTTTCTATTTTCTATTTGGTCAGTTTTAGTAGGTGATATTTTT
>RJWJ010042528.1:0-12999 GCA_004363605.1 Indri indri | reverse complement strand
GACTTAAATGTAAGACCGGAAACCACAGAACTCCTAGAAGAAACATAAGGGAAATGCTTCAGGACATTGGTCTGGGCAAAGATTTCAGGGATAAGAGCTCAAAAGCAAGGCAAGAAAAGCAAAAATGGAAAATGAGAGTCTATCAACTAAAAAGCTTCTAGACAGCAAAGGAAGCAATCAACAGAGCGGAGCAACCACCTGTGTGACGGGAGAAACCATCTGCAAGCTATGCATCCAATAAGGAATATCCAAATATACAAGGAACTCAACAGCAAAAAACACCAAATATTCCAATTTAAAAATGGGCAAATGAACTGAATAGACATTTCTCAAAAGAAGACATACCAGTGGTCAACAGATATATGAAAAAATGCTCGACGTCTCCAATCGTCAGGGAAATGAAAATCGAAACCTGCAATGAGATATCACCTCACTCCTGTTAGAATGGCTATTATAAAAAAGAAAAAAAAATGTACTGTTTTACTTCATGAGTCTGGAGAAAAAGACAAAAAATAACGAATGCTGAGGCCGGGTGCGGTGGCTCACACCTGTAATCCTAGCACTCTGGGAGGCTGAGGCGGGAGGATTGCTCAAGGTCAGAAGTTTGAAACCAGCCTGAGCAAGAGAGAGACCCCGTCTCTACTAAAAATACAAAGAAAATTAGCTGGACAACTAAAAATATATATATAGAAAAAATTAGCTGGGCGTGGTGGTGCATGCCTGTAGTCCCAGCTACTCAGGAGGCTGAGGCAGGAGGATCGCTTGAGCCCAGGAGTTTGAGGTTGCTGTGAGCTAGGCTGACACCACGGCACTCTAGCCCGGGTGACAGAGTGTGAGAGACTGTGTCTCAACAAAAAAAAAAGAGAAAAAGATAAATATTTGAGGTAATGGATATGCTAATTACCCTGATTTAATCATCATACAATGTATATACGTATTGAGATATCACACTGTACCCCATAAATATGTACAATTATGTGTCAATTACAAATAACAACAACCCAAATGCTATTTCTCATTGGCCGCTGTCAGTGCCGTGGTTGTGGAGACTTAGCCATCTCCAATAAGACTAAGGTCACGTTAGCTAAAAGCAAAATGAAACATCAAGAAAACCACCACTGCACCAGGTCTCCTGTCTCCAGAATTTTCGCGTGTGACACAGCACTGCAACAGTAACTGTGGGCCTGGAAGTCACATTAGCAACAAAGTTTCAACCTTGGCCGGCTGATTCAGCTACCTCCTTGCACAGCTGAGCTTTAATGACTTACGTTGTGTCGAATTGCCCCCTTGCCCAAACAGCTCCTTAAAGATTGCTTTGTATGACTAAATCTCAGCAGCTTCTTAGTATCCATTATATTCCCCAAAGCAAATAAAAACAGAGGATGTTTTCAAAGCCTGGTCACGTTCTCCTAAGACTCTAGCACGAAGCTGAAGCAGCAACTCCACCCTGCCACTGTGTCACTTCCGAAATAGTCACTGCACATAATCGAAGCCGTGATTTCTGTGCCGCCATTAGGTTCACCAAGGGTGGGGAGACTTCAAAGTCTATCTCTGAGTTTTTATGTTAAAAGAAAAAGCTTATGAGGGTAGAAAAGGAAAACAAATATTCGCACACCTCCAAACAGAGCTCAGAGCACATGACTGAGGGGAGGGTGACAGATAAAGGCCCCGTGACGGCTGCCAGGACAGGGACTCACCCCGCACTGCCCCGACAGGCCACGGACAGGCTGGGACAGGCCAGGCTCCGAACCCCAGGAGCTGGCGGCCCCTCGGAACCCCCCGGCTCATGCGCCCCCACCTGTGTGGCCTTCCAGCTGGCGGGGGGCTCTCTGCTTCCCAGCGCAGACGCGGCCGGGCCCTCCCGGGAAGAGCTCCAGAGGTCCCAGCAGGTGCAGTCCGGCTGGTCACCGTCGACGAGCAGAAGGCAGCAGAAAGACACTCTGGCGGCCACTCCGGGAGGCCGTGGGACTCGGAGTGGAGGCTCAGCTCAAACCCAAAACAGGCCGTCCTCCCAGCTTTCCTCCTGAAAAGGAGGCTTAACGGGGTACGGAGGAAAAGAGGCCACCGGGAAGGAAGAAGCCCTGTCTTTAGAAATAAAAACAAGGGGCGCTGAGGCTCTGGGACCACCGTCAGCGCCGGGCAGTGTCCACGACGGGCACCCCGGAGGGAACGAATCCAGGCCCGCTGCGCCTTCCCTCATCTTCTCCCCACCTCCCCGACAGCCTCGCCTCACCTGGCCACGCTGAGGCAAAGAAAAAAGCCGGGCACAGGCCGTGCCGGGAGCTCTGGCCCAGCTGATGGCGTTTGAGGAAAAACCGTGGAGGCGGCTATTCCTAGCAGGGCCGTGACTTACCCCATCTGACCCTCACTGCTCTCCCGGAGAGGCGGGTTTCGTCAACCCCACTTGACACGGGGAAACCCAAGACGATGCCCGGGACGCTCGGGACGCTCTGGACGCCCGCAGCCGGGGCGGCTCCTCGGTGGGTGGACGCAGGGGTCCTGCCCAGGGAACCAGGTCCTGGCACAAAATCCTCGAAGCGGAATCAGAAAGACCCAAGGCGGGTCACGGAGCACAGGAGAAAGTCACCCACAAGTTAAAGCCGATTTTTGTGCTTTAAAGTCCAGGTGTTCTGTGCTCTCAGATCCACGCCCTCGCGCCAACGGCCCTCACGTGAACCTGCCCACCCACTCGTGCCAATCGGCCAATAGGAGCTCACCTGCCCCTCCCCCACAGCACCAGGCCTCGCACCTGCTCCCAGCCGCACCTGCCGTCCTATCAGCCCCACTGAGCCACATTCTGCCAGCATCTGGGCAATTTTAACACTGACATGACCATGCTCTACCTGCAATTAACAACCCACTTTGTATTATTTTGCTCACTGAGATCTTCCAACACGGTTTAGTGACACAGTTTACATTTCCATTCTCACTTCGGGTAAACCGGCCCACAAAATCCGTTCTGCCTCCTTGACACCTTCTTAGAAAGACGGTCAAGATAAATCCATGCCGCTCCCACCTTTACAGGCAAGTGAATCTCAGTTTGACGGGACAGAGGCAGGGACACAAAACAAGGACTGGAAAGAGACGCTCTGCTTTTCCCGGGCGTGACAGAGCTGAGCACCTCGGCTCTGTCTCCGCCCAGGAGGCGACCAGAGGCACAGCCACAGACGCCCGAGACTCCAGACCTGATGCGCTGGGAATTAGGGTGTCCTGACTCGGTCGTTTTACCTTTTCTGGAGGATAACCCGAGGGCCTCATTTCATTTAGCAGTTTGCAAAACAAACATTAATTAAACCGACGGAATTTTGTGCTGATGTTTGTTGCAGAAGCATTTGGACCCAGATGGACCCGTGCCAAGCCCACCTTTGGGTGCTCGAACCCAGCTGTGCTGAGCCTGCGTAAGTCAAGGTGGTGGGGACCCTAACTGAGGTCGATGACAACAAGGACTGGGGGATGGGTCTCTGCAAAACTGACCGAGAGGGAAACCCCATACAGTGGCTGGTGGCAGTTTAGCAGTAGTTAAGGACTATGGCAAAGGATGTCATCAAAGTACTTCAAATGTAAGAAATGCACGTTCAGAATAATAATAAAGAGTACTGACTAGGAATTCTGGGGATGTGGCGCCCCATCTCCAAAGTCATATTTGTTTTTTGAGCTCCACTCCGGTGGCTGTGGAATCTTCCTCTCTGCACAGAAGTATCTGGAAGACAAGTCTCCTTGCTCCTCTTCCCAAGGGTCAGACCCCGAGGCGGAGGCATTTGACATGGCCCTGCCTGTCAGCTGTGCCCATGGACGTCCCCCCAGTACCTGCCGCAAACCTGCTGGGAGCTGGGGACACACTGGTGACCCAAAGAGACAAAGTCTCTGCTCGCAGAACAGTGAGGGTACGATCTTCCACTCTAAGTCCTAAGAGCGCTGAGCAGGTAGCCCACAAATGCTTGTTAAATGAGTCAATAGTATAATAAAGTCATCCACTCTGGCCTCTGCCCATCTGCTGATTGCAGGCTTCGCACAACCCCGTTTCTGGAGCAAGACAGCTGTCCTGCCGGACGAAGGTTCGGGTTTCCTCTTCTGCCTCCAGCAATACGCTCAGTCCCCACGTCTGACTCTGCAGTTAACCCAAGGGGGTCACAGTGTTCTCAGAATCAAGCACATTTTCAACGTGACTTAAGAGAACAATCCCAGGAAAAGGGGTAGACGGCCACCATCCTCCTCAAACCCACGAGCCCTTCAACTCAGGCCCTGATTTAAATCACGTGAAACCTTCCTGCCAGGCACCCACATTTCCATTACAGCAGAGGGAAGAAAACTTCACCAAACACCAGCAAGAAATGGTCAAATAAACTGTGACGTCAACCCAAGGATTAAAAATCATAGCAATGAAGGTAAAAATGATACAAAATTGTATGGACATCACGACTCAAACTAAAGTTAAAATGATCTTACTAATAGAGACAAAGACTGGAAGAGGTCATATGTTCACATAAAAAATTTTTATTTTGTAATTGTTAATGTTATATTATTTCTCTAATAAATAAAATAGAGAAAAAACACGTGATTGCGGAACCAGGTGATTCAGTTAAAAAGATCAACTGCGCACACAAACACGTGTCCGGGATCCCTCGCTCTGACGCCGCGGCAACCAGTCTGACTCTGGCCAGTAGTCGTCAATCTTTTAATTAGGACACAGACACAGGTTTCCAAGCTAAAGGCAAAAACATGATTTAAAACCAGCAGCCAAGAAGGAAAAGGTCTATTCAACCCACTATCAATCACAGAACCCCTCCCTCCCTGCCTATCTGAGACAGTTTTCTTTTTTTCTGATTTTCACACCCCCTGTACAAAGCCCCTGGGTAAGGGACTATCTCGGTTCATAAATCGCGCAGACGGAGGGCCCGCGTGACCCTCCAAGATGTCCAACAGCAACAAAGCGAAATCGCCACTCCCCACAAAAAAAGGTCCACTTGTAATTTTAAGTTTTACAACTCAGTATCTTAGCATGTTCCTACTCTTCGTTTCAAGGACTTATTAAAATCAATTCCCCAATAGGATTCTGAAGAAGGAAGAAAGAATTCCAGAAGAGGTTGGATGCCCATTCCTTTGGTGCGCTGACTCCCAAACCCTCACGCCACGCCAGCCGGGTTCCCAAGCGGAGTCTTCTCCTCAAGGCACTGTTTGTTACGGACAAATGGAGGCAATCACTTCCTTTGAGACGTGACAAGTTTTTGTGTGACCCTCAGCAGAAAAGAACAGAGCTCTGGCAACAAGAGTGGGTAATCTTCGTATAAAACAAATCATAAAAGAAGGAAAATTAAAGCTGGCAACGTGGAAACAGAGGTGAGAAAAAGTGAAATGTGGGAAGGACGCCAACCCAATAAAGAGTGGTCAGAAACCAAACACGTCACCCAAAAGGCGCCTTCCACGTTACAAAAGACAAAATGTTCCCCATTTTGCAAGGGGGAACAAACACCAATTTGCAAAACTAAGTCCAATGACTGCAACCAGGATCATGCTTTTTTTTTTTTAAAGGTGTCTGAGTAATTTGAGGAAGAACTAGAAATGATCTTAATAATATGACTAGGACCTGAACTGGTGAGTCACTTGATATACATGACACCAAAACGGAGATTATTCAATACGCTGTCTTTGCAATTCAGAAGAATGCTACAACTCATCCCATAAATCACTGCTTTAAAAAAAAAAAAAAATCAGTTCTAAAAAAAGAGACAACCCATTTGAAAAAGGCTGGGAGGAGGAAGACAAAAAGTGACTCATAACATCCAACAGCCTGTAGCCTCCAAACCATAACAAGGGCATCAAACTACGGGTCCAGCCTGAAACAAAGCAGAGAGCTGTTACAGCTCCAGCCTCGGAACACTCAGATCTGAGCAGCGTGACTGCAGCTCCGCAAACATCCTATTAGCATTTGTGCCTCCAGTGTGTGTGTGTGTTTACTCTCCCCGCTTCCTGGCTAAATTTGACATCAATAATTATTCATCTAAAAAAGAACATTCAAATCAAATTATTTTAATAACTCTGAAGAACTCTTAGAATTCAAGTCTTCCCATTTAGTAACCGAAACCCACACATATCAATGCTGCCATTTTGTCAGTATATTTTTTTAAAATACAGGTAACAATATTTTACATTTATCATGCCAAGAACTCCATTTCATTCACCATAATCCTTGCAGTCATCTGTGACAACTTCCAGATGGATGGAACGAAGTAAAACCTTGATGAATTTGAGGCCTGACTCCATGAAGTGGCTTCATAGCACATCAACGCTATTATTTTCCTCAATCTATGGGCCCCTTCCTCCCACCCCTCCCAATTGCAACAAATTATCAATGAGGCTGGGGAAGAAAACATTATTTTCAAACATTTGTTTTCCAGAGTAAACTATTTCCTTTCAATGAAAAAGTGTACCAAGTTCAGGCGGCATCAGAAACGCCCAAGCACCTTCCTGCACGCTTTCGGAGGTGGTCCTGAGGACCAAGCTTGAGCTCAGGTGTGGGTCTTCCGCGCCGCGTAGCAACGGAACCGCCACGGACCCGCCAAGGAACGCGCGGGGGATGCAGGGGGTGAGGACAGAACTCAAGTTCTAGAGCAAAGCCTGTTACCTTGTGCCAAAGAGCCCTGAGAACACTACCCCCAAAGTCTGCAAACCTTCCAAGTGGCCATCTTTTTAAGATTTCTCTCTTCGGTGGCAGGAATGTGTAAGCTGCCTGTAAACGGCTCATCTACAGTTTGAAAAGAAAGTATTGGTTCCCTGCCGCGCACACAGAGGACTGACATTTCAGCGAGCTTTCACCCCCTTCCTTCCAGCAGTTTCACACTTACTGAGAAAATGTTAAGTTGGACTCTATTACGGAGCATAACTATTAATAATAGTTGAAGTAATCTGGTATATTATTATCGGCAAAGCAAACCATGAACCGAATAACTCCCATTGGCACAAGTTAACCAGTGAGTACGCATGTGATGTGCTAACAATTAAAAAGCCAAAAATTACAAAGCGTAGCATACACGGTTTAAAAGACTTCCCTTTTGCAAAAACCAAACGATTTTCACAGGCTCTATCACGAGGCAGCTGTCTCGCGTTCCATCAAAATAAGAATTCAGCCATTCCCAAACCAGTGGGAAAGAGCTCCTTCTGCAGATCCCAAGCTCAAGTAGGAAGTACACGCACAGCCCCGAAAATCAGTGATCACGTAACAGAGAAACTTAATTCCTGTATTTCAAGCAACCACTGAATTTCTTTTTTAATAAGATAAGAGTCTGCCTTTATGGGGAAGTTTTCTGTTATCTCTCTAATTTGCTTGGCATTTCCATTTAAAGTTTCTCCTTAAGCCAAATGATGTTTATTCACTCATTAATGAAATTATTTTTAGACCCTTTAAAGCCAAAAAGAAAACGTACAATTCCAAGAAGCAAGAATGCAGGTGAGCGAAGGGAAGGAAAATTAATCTGGGGAAAGGAGAGTAAGAAAAGAACCACCAGCCCCTGGTCTGCCGCGTGGCCCCCCGGCTCCCACTCAGACCCCAGTGTGAGCAGATCTACACGCCCCGAGCCCACACCGGCGAGCTCGTCCCGACCGTGTACTCGAGGCTGTCGGTACCCACGGGGAGCGAGGGGCGCTGCCGCCGCATCTGCCCACAGAAAGCTCCTGCATTTGCTGACGGCGGGTTCCCAGTGAGAGGGGCAGGAAGCTCTGGGCAGGCACCAACAGGAGGCAACAGCACAGCAGGAGTAAAAATCTGAGTTCTGCAGCCTGGAAGTCAATCTGCAACCCTTCACCAAGCAAACAACGACCCAATAAAATAAGAGCAACACAAGTGTCTGCCACAGCACCCGGCGGACGGTGCGACCCAAAACCGGACCAGTGTCCAGAAATGCAGAAAATAGACAACCCACTAAAGCCTGGCAGCCCACACGGGAACTGTTAGGGAAGAGTCTCTTTTCTTTTTTTCAATCTATGTTATGTGCTTAAAATGGAATTTTTTCCCATCCTCCTCTGCAAGAACGGAGCATTGGAAATTCCACGTTTCTACAATATTTTCTGATATTTTAATACAATGATGACAACCAGCTTAAAGAATTCTCTCCACAGGAATTTTTTTAGATTAAAGATAAGAAGTGAAAGCAACACATTGAAATAATTCAGCACTAAAGTCGTTTCCAGTTTTCACTTCGAAAGTGGATGTATACGTTGGGGAGTGTTTTTATGTTCTACAATGTAAAAGAGACACTGAGATTCTTGACTTCCATTTCTGGGTTTTCTATTAAGCAGTACTGGAAAACAAGGCGATTCTTCTCATTTATGCCAGTGAAACTATTCTGTGTGGTTTCGAGACATAAAATTCCACATGATTTTAAAGCACAGCTACATAAACTCGATGTGGACGAAGCGATGCTTCGAAATAAATATTTGTTAAAATGAAGGTGATGTAGCTGCGGATGGAGCAGTGGGGAGGCTGACGTTTTATCCTTAAGGTCTACACAGAAAACAATACCGGGCTTCCCACGTGCAAACACACCTTAGCCTGCAGCGGCTTTTCCATCTCTGGGCGGCAAGAACTTATCACTCACCCTCCAAGAGCGCTGCTGGTGACGGGCGAGGGGCGTCCCCTAAAAAGGCCACTACTCTCAACACACTGGACACAAGTTCCCAGGTGTCGCCCAGGCTAGGAACAAGCGTGAGCCAACTTCCGGACGGGCAGCAGGGGTGGGCCCTGCAGGCAGGCTCGGTGGCCCGCGCTGTGCACACGCAGGGCAGTGACACTCAGGTTTGTGTCATGCAGACAGGACAGAGGTCCCCGTCCTCCGGCAGGGCATGGCCGGGGTGCTGGAAACGGGGAAGCCGGGGTGCCTTTGACCGGCGACTCCAGGGATGAAACCTACCCGGAGGCTGACAAAAGCAAACAACCAGGGAAGGTGTTCTAACAGGTCCTTGATGCGGGCAGACACCTGCCCACGGTGCACACGTTACCTGCCAGCTTACGTCCAAGACCGCTCCCACCTGCACGCTGCCCGCGGTCCTCTCGGAGCGGGCAGTGCCCCGGCGCCCTGGCTCCTCCGGCGGCGGCTGCCCCAGGTCCGGGGCATCAGGTAAACCCCTGGCACAGCCCCACCTTTGAAATCGGAAAGTGGAAGAATTTCCAGGCCACGGAGACGACCAGGCAGCCGACACCCCACCGCGGCCCACGCCTGCTGCCTTCCTCGCCCTCCAAGTGTTAAAAAGGAAACACAGAGTCAACACCAGCTCCTCCCCGCCGATGAAAATTGGCACGAATGGCCTCGCTTTCTGGCCGCGGGCCCTCCCAGAACCGTTACCGAAAACAAAGTTCGCCCCGCACAGCCGCTCCGGATGCAACCGCGGGCCGCGGCGGCCTCCCCGGGCGAGCCGGCGGCCACTGAACGCACGTTAAACGCCGCACGTTTGGGAACTTCGGTGGTCCTTTTTCTGAGACCTAGCAAAACCCGAGCCGAAAGTTGTGACAGGCGAGCGCATGACCACCGCCGCCGGGAGCGAACGGGGACGCGTCCACGCCGCCCGTGAAATCGCGGCGGCGAATCCGTCACATCCCGAATGTGACACGCCGGGGGCCGGGCAGGAAACCGGCCTGGAGGGAGGCGGTTTCGCGATCGCGCCCCACCTCCCCGCCGCGCCGCGCCGCGCCGCGCACGAACAATGCCCGGCGGTGCCAGCGGGGCGCAGGCCGGGGCGCCCGAACCCCGCGATCGGGAGCGGGCCCGAAGTCCGGGGCAAGTTCCGCGTCCGAGCGAGGCCGGGCGGCCGCCCCGCAGCCGTCACCGCGGCCGCCGCCGCCGCAAGGACGCGGCCCCGCGCGGGCAGCGCGCACCGGCAAGGCCGCCGGCCCCGCGCCCAGGCCCCGCCGCAGCGCCCGGGGTCCCGCACGGCCGCGCCGCACACGCGCCCGGCCCGGGGACGCCCCGCGCCCGCCCGGGCCCGGGGACCTCGCCCCGCGCCCCCGCCCCGCGCCCCCGGCCCCCCGCGACCCCGGCGCGGGCGCGGGCGGGCGGCGGGCGCACGGCGGGCCCGGTTACCTTCCGACAGCTCCAGCTCCAGCTCGGCCAGCCGCGCCCGCACCTCCAGCGGCAGGGCCATGCCCTCCAGGCCGCGGTCCGCCATGCTCGCCGCCCGCGCGGCCTCCTTTGTTCGCAGGCGGCGGTCTCGGCCGCTCCTCGCGCCCGGCGGAACCGCACCGAGGCGGCGGCGGCGTTGGGCGCGGGCGCGGGCGGCCGGCGGGCGCGCAGGGACCTCCCTCCTCCCGCGCGCCTGCTCCGCGCGGCCCCGCCACGCGCCCCGGCCCCGCCCGCCCTGCCGCGGGAGCGCGCGGGCGGAGCGCGCGGGAGGGGCGGGGCGGGGAGGGCAGCGCAGGGGCGCGCGGGGCGGGGGCGCGCGGCGGGGGGGCGGGCTCCCCGGGTCCGGCGGGGGCCTGCGGGCCGGCCCGCGCCGCGCCTCCCCCGGCTTAATGCGAAAAATGCCTTCTGCAGCGCGGCTTCGCGTGCGCGCCGCAACTTCAAGCGTCTGGGTCTTGGAGGCTGCTGTTTTTGGCGACTAGCTGGGGCGGGAGAGGGGGCGCCGGGCTGGAAGTTTCTCGTTCTGCGTCTGGAACCGACTGGCCTCTGACCTTGAGCCAGCCGCTCCTTGGCTGGGCCTCGCTGGGCCCACCTGCGAAAGGGCGCGGAGGAGCAGGGGTCGCCGCACCCCAAACCCGGCTCAGCCAGGTCCGCGCCCCGGCCCTCCCTGGCAGGTCCGCGCCTGGAGCCCCCGAGGCTGCGGCCTCCCTCTCGCCCACGACCCCCGACCCCGCCTGCGTGTCCTCCCCGTGGGGATGCGCGCTCCGCCTCGGGGGCACCTCTGCGTGGCTGAAGCCAAATCTGCACCTCTAGGCCTGAGCGTCTCCCAGATGCCCTCCCGCCCCAACTCCACAAACCCACGAGTAAGCCCTCTTCTGTTCCTGTTAGTATCTACCCACTTGTAATAACTGCCTACTTGTCCAGGATGCACTCACCTGCGGCTTCTTCTCCCTGGGCGCTCGCACGTCCTCCTGAGTCTGCGGCACAGAATCGTCCCCATCTGGCCCGCTTTTCGTTCCTGTGTCAGCTTCTCCCAGGCCACCACTCCCTCGTGCCTGCAGCTTCCTAAGACCTCCCAGCAGGTTCCACCACCACCCGCTGGACACTGGCCAGCCCGGGAGCCCAGGCACAGCGGCATTCGCGCCCCTGGAGACAGGTGTGGTGCTGGCTGCACTGCCCAGTGAACGCAATGGTCTCCCCACTCCCCACCCAGCCTGGTCTCCCCCGGCTTCCCGCAGGCCCCAGCACCTCTGCCCCAGGTGCTCCGCATCCCGGAGAGCCCGCCCGCACCTGCACACGCCTGCCCACAGCCAGCCCTGAGACCAACTCCAGAAACTCTCTCCTCCCTCGTTGCCCTCCCAGCACTTACTGCCCTTGCGGTACCTGACCTTTTGTTTAGCTTCCTCCTTAGCCTGAGTGTGAGCTCCTTGTGGACAAAGACCAAGCCTCGTTCACCTTTGTACTTCCCGTTGATTTAAGTGCCGACAACTCAGAGTTGTCAGCGTTTCTCCTGGAAATCCGTCTTTCCTGTGCGGAGCTGTGAGAGAGAAGCCACAACTGACAGAGCTGAGGGCAGAAACCAGGAGCGGAACCCGATGCTTCAAGCCGTGTGCCGGGCGCTACCACCTGGTGTGTGTCTGCCGTGTTGTCCTCAGCTCAAGACGACGTTCGTGTGCACAGACACTGGTGGCCACGCGTGTGTGACCCCACCGCCGCCTCGCCTCTTCCCGTGATAAGCAGACCGACCGCTAAATCGGAGAGCCCCAGCGGGGATGTGGCCCAGCCCCTTCACGTGACAGGTGAAGGCGGTTGGAGAAGCAGGTTCAAATCCCAGCCTGCAAAGCAGAGCCCTGGTTCATCCCACAATAGCAACTGGTGCCGCACGTTCCAAGCAATAAATGATAGCGAGTCGATTTCGGGCAGGATGTTGTCAAAATAAAAATACACATTCCCTTTTTAATGGGTGGATGGTCTTGATCATTTGCATAGGATGCTATAACTGATGCTGGTCCCAAAGAGGACGTGTGTTTTGCATTAAACACATCGATCGTATGCTGAGATTTTGAGCTGATGGTTCTACATCTCCGCAGGCCTTTCTGTGACTACAGAATATACATGGGAGCCTGAACTCTGGGCCTCAGACTGGGATTTCCAGTAGCTCGATGGACGTCCTTATCTAGAAATCCCACCATCTCCCCAAAACTCACGATGTCCAGAGTCAAACTTGTGCTACCTACCGTCTCGCTCCCTGGTGATTTCTGACTGCAGGATCCCTTTCTGCCAGTTACCCTGGATCTGAGTGGCGCCTGACCAAGTTCCAAGTCACTTCTGCCCACACCGTCTCTCCCACACGCCCTCTCCCCCTGTGCAGTCCGACACGCTGCCCCAGTCTGGCTTCACGGCTCCTCCGAGCCTCCCCCACGGCCGCTGGGTCCTCTCCCTACGGTACCACTCGGAATGGGTCTCAGTCCTCTTGCTGTACGGTCTGCAACCCATCCGGCCTGCGACTTAAGGCCTCCCTAGTTTGACAACAAAGCTTCACAGGCCCTCAGCTTCCTCCCCACTTTCCCTTCCGCTGGCCTCTTTCGCACACTCAGGTTCAGCAGAACAATCTCCGCCGTCTGTGGCGAGTCCGCACCAACAGTGTCGATGTTCTGCGGACACGGTCCCCCTTCTTGTCATCTCCCAGGACAGGTTTCACCCGGGTGTCGCGGTTCTAATGCCAGATCTTCTCTGAGCTGCCCCTAATCTCCCACCTCTGGAATTACACACGTCCTTATCTACCTGTTCTCCCTGGGATTAGTAATTTACACTGGGTCTTATCTGGCGGCTGGCTTATCTGTAATTTTCCCATTGTGTCGGGTGACATGACAAACAGCACAGGTTTCTTTCC
>RJWJ010042527.1:0-12991 GCA_004363605.1 Indri indri | reverse complement strand
ATGACATAATACCAGAAAAATGGCCAGAAAATTGCAAATGAGGATGCCCTCTGCTCCTCAATCTTACCCCTCATACCTTCTCTGTAGGCTAAAGCCAACTGGTTTAAGAAGGTACTTCATTTTCCCTTTTGTAAGTCATAACAGTCTCTCTGTTTTTCTTAGTGGTTTGTTTGTCTTTCATTTGTATTGCAACGCTTATGCCTTACTTCACATATAAATTAAGACAATAGTAAAATTTGGACCAATATCTGTAACACCTACCTTCTTAATAATTTATAATTTTTATGTATTCTTAAACCCAATGATGAACATGGCTAAAATTGCGTGATTTTTCCAACATTGGTTAATGATTAGTGTTGATCTGAGAAAAAATGATTTATCAATAGTCCTTAAAACATCATCTATAGTGTGTCTGCTGTGTGCTGGCCACTGGGTCAAGTTTGTTACACTCCTTGTCCCTAATTCTTACAAAAATTCTCCAGGCTAGACATCCCCATTTTACAAAGGAAGAAATTGAGACTCAGGGAAGTCAAATAAGACAGCAAAAGCCACTCAGATATAAGTCATGGCTAGGGAACCCTATAGCCATATATAGTTTTCTACTACCACATTTTGTGTTTCAAAATTCTATCATTTTTGCTGAATATCTGACTTAAAAAATGGTATTTATTTGGTTATTTAACATAGAAATTCACTCTCTTTCTGTCCTTGGGGACATTAAGAAACAAGAAAGAAGAATCGCTTTTCTGATCGACTCAGGTCTGCCTGGTTCCATAACATTTGTGAGGAAAGCTGATCCTTTAGGTCCTTCCCAGTCTCTAAATTGAATATCTAACTCCAAGCTTTCTCCTTTCCTGAGAAAACATTTCTACTCAACTGTGAGGACAAGTCTCTCTCCTGATGCCACAGCCCCCAAAGCTGAGCTAGGAAGGCAGATGCTTTGTGATTTTGTGAAGGCCTGGGATTAGGTGGGCCTCTGATGAGGCATTTAATGTGGGGTTCAGTGCTCTTTCATACAGTGAGCACTGCTGGGCTGTTCGTAGTGGCTGGGGCCCAGATCTTTTAATCCTCTGATGGTTGTTCTGTCTTGCCAAGGTGATTTCTTTAGCTTAGCATATAAAACAATAAGAATTATCAAGCAGAAGGCTGCTTGAATTCCAGGAAAGATGCACTGAGGCACTAGTTATGTCATCATAGGGCTAAACAGCAAAGTACCAGGAGGGAGAAGTCTCCTCCACCCACCCAAGACCCAGGGATCGAAGGACAACCATCCTCTCGGTGACCTCCCTGTATCAGCAGCCCATGTTCACCAACTGCCAGTGGGGGTGTATTTTTTTTTTCCCCACTAGCTCTTCTCTCCTTTTTTTTGCTTCTCAAGTATTTAAGGCTTCAAGTTGAGTTTTCCTGCCCCCCACCCCAGCCTTGTCATAAATGATTAATGCTAAAAATTGGAAATGTCCCAGAACTAACCCCCTCCATGGCCTCAGCTGTTGAGTCCTAACAACAAGTTCTGCCACACTGCACTTACAAACTAGCGTGAGGATTTCACTTGCTAAGGACTCAGTTCCCATGATCACCCTAGCACTTTTGTCACTATTGGGAAATGTTACAAAAAGAGCAAGATTGGTGTTGGAAAGAGAAAAGAAAAGCATAGCTGATTGCAAAATAAGAAGAGCAGTTTTTGCAATGCAGCTTTTCCAAGGTTTGAATAAAATAAAGCCAAGTCCCTCCAGGCCCAGAAAGGACAAGGCTCTCACATCTCTTGTTGGGTATTGAAATGCCAAGTCAAAGTTTTCTTAGTCTTTGTTGGCCCTGACAAGATGTACTCAGGGGTAGAGATAAAGCTCAAAAATTCAGGACAAAAATGAGCAGGTAGGAGGAATATCCCTTAGCTCACGCCTATTTATCTCCTCATTTGTGCCAGGCTGAGTAGGTTAAATAAAGTTGCCTCAAACATTTTTATTACTTTTTTGAAATTTAAAAACACACAAAATATGCAAAAGAGAAAATAGGACCATTCATGTTCCCTACTCCAAATTAATCACTGTTAAATCTTGGCATATTTGCTTTGTAAATATTACTAAATTGGTTTCATAAAATTGAAAATTACTCATATAGAATTTTTGACAATTAAAAAAACACACAGGCATATGAAAAGATGCTCAACCTTATATGTCATCAGAGAATTGAAAATTAAAACAACAATGAAATGCCACTACTTACCTATTAGAATGTCTACAATCCAGAACACTGCCAACACCAAATGCTGGCAGAGATGTGGAGCAGCAGGAGCACTCTTTCATTGCTCATGGGAATACAAAATGGTACAGCTACTTTGCAAGACAGTTGGGCAATTTACAAAACTAAACATACTCTTCCTTCCAATCCAGCAATCACAATGCTTGGTATTTACCCAAAGTGTTGAAAACTTGGGTCCACACAAAAAAACTATGCACAGTTGTTTATAGCGGCTTTATTCATAATTTCCAAAAGCTATGAGTGACAAAGATGTCCTTCAGTAGATGAATGGATAAATTAAAAAAAAACAAAACTGCAGTACATTCAGATCGTGGAATATTAGTCAGAGCTGAAAAGAAATAAGCTATCAAGGCATGAAAAGACATGGAGGAAACTTAAGTGTATATTACTAAGTGAAAGAAGCCAATCTGAAAAAGGCTGCATACTGTGTGTTTCTAACTATATGATATTCTGAAAAAGGCAAAACTATGGAGATAATAAAATGATCAGTGGTTTTCAGGGCCTAGGAGGTAAAAATAGGCAGACTATAGAAGATTTTTAGGACAGTGAAACTATTCTGTGTGATGCTCTAATGTTGGATTAATTTTGCTATACTCTGCATGTTGGTGAATCCCTCAAAATTTGTATGTTATAATCTATTCACCAATGTGATATTATCAACAGGCTTTAAAGAGATGATTAGATCACAAGGGTGGTGCCCTAGTGAATGGGATTAGTGCCTTTATAAAAGTGGCCCCAGAGAGCTGCCTTTTCCCTTCCACTGTGCAAGGACACAGTTAGAAGACACCATTTATAAATTAAAAAAAAAAAAACAACAAAAAGCAGGCCCTCACCGGACATCAAGTCTACTGGCACCTTGATCTTGGACTTTCCAGACTTCAGAACTGTGAGAAGTAAATTTCTGTTGTTTATAAGTGACTCAGTTTTTAGTATTTTGCTCTAGTAACCAAAATAAACTAAGACACATACATTATGTCAAAACCCATAGAATGTACAACTCCAAAATTGAATCTTAATGTAAACTATGGAGTTTGGATGATGATGATTTCAATGTATGTTGGTCAGTTATAACAAATCTACCACTCTATGACAAGATGTTTATAGTAACAGAGCCTATGTGTGTGAGGGGTCAGGGAATATGTGGGAATTGTCTGTACTTTCCCCTCAGTTTTGCTAAGAACCTTAAACTGCTCCAAAAAATAAAATCTATTTTTAAAAAGTACAAAAGTAAAGTATTTTTTAAAAAGAGACTTAATTCTCAGCATCCATACATTTTTATTATTAATATATTTGGATGTTACTTTCTAAATATCCAGATGCTTTTATCGATTTATATACAGATGAATGAAAATAAACATACAAATAAGTATATAAAAAGAATTTATAAAGTACATGCTATTTTAATTTTTAAAAGTTAAAGTAAATTTTACGTGAAGTTAAAAAATAAAGAAATGGAAGTAAAGTTAAAAAATTGAAACCAAATAGTTTTTTCATTATCAGAAATATTCTTAAAAGCTCCAACTGTGGCTTTAAAAAGACACTATGAAGGTTTTGTGTAAGTTGGAGTCATTTATGATTTTTTTTTAATTATCTGTTTCTATTTTAGGCCATTTCTATTATGGATTTTCCTTTGGAAGGATGCTAGCGATCTCATCAGTCCTACAGACTCTCTTCCCTCTTTCCTCTGGATTTTGGTTATGGTATTCCTATCTGGTCAACGTTTATAATATTACCATTTAGGTTTTTAACCATAATTGCAATAATTGGTTTTATTTCTACGTTTAAGGAATATGGTACTGTTAACCAGAGTTTATGGGAGGCCATTGTTTTGGACTAGCCTCCTGCACTAAGCCCCAGAACACCAGACCAGACCAGAATGGAGTCAATATGCTGTGCCGTGTAATAAAACTGGATTCTGAAACGAGCCACTTGTCACAACCTGAGTCAGTGTAGTAAGGAAGTCTCTGTTTAACCCATAAGGAAAGTAACTTTGAAATGACCAATCTGCATCTTGTTCTTCGTTTCTAATTTTTTTCCATCCTTTTCTGACCATAAAGCCAACTTTTCTGCTCAGCTCATTGAAATACTCATTATAGTTTATAGAATGAGATATTACCCGATTCTAGAATCACAAAGAAAAGATCGATTAGATCTTTAAACTAAATTTGTTGCAATTTTGTCTTTAGACAGTACTAAGCAGTAGTCCATTAACAAATTTCTCTGTTCCTGAGATTTTTATTCTGTTATTTTTATTCATTTCTTAATTGGACCAATGTACTTATTTATTTATTATTTTAGACAATATGCCTTTTCCCCTTCCTTCCTTCCTCCCTCCGTCTCTTCCTTCCTTCCTTCCTTTCTCCTCTTCTCACTCCCTCGTTTCTTTCCTTTCTGCCTTCCTCCTTTTATTTCTTTTCTTTTCTTAGGTTTTCCTAGTCACCAACATTGCTTTATTTTCTATTTTTATCCTTTTTGGAAGTCTCTGTATACACATTCTATTTGCTCTGATAGAGTGTGGTTAACTTTTAGACTCTACTCCACAAGACTATTTTTAGTATAATTTTCCTTTCTTTCTTTTTTTTTTTTTTTTTCTGTTTTACCATGAGATATAATGAGAGCTGGTACTATGTGTTATTTCCAATTTTCTACAGCCTGAAGGAAATGGCAAAAAGATGGACAAAACAAAGCTGAGGGGCTCTGTATCCTTAGTAGGAATAGCTTGAGATTTTTGTAACAGGAAAAATAGAGTAATAGCATTTATTCCTCCTAGCTGGGGATTGGATGAGCTAGTTGAACCTTCCAGTGGGGACAGACCAGAAAGGTTGGCTTTTCAGGATTTGTTGCACCTAGTCAAGGCAGGGAAGGGTAGGAGACATCTTTCCCTTGGCAAAGTACCTTGAACTCTAGATCGTTTTAAATCTTCATTATATATTGTCCTCAGCTCTTACATCTCTCCAAGAAGGTCAGTTTCCTATTTTATTTTTTTATATTTCTTATCATAGAGATTTTCACTAATCTACAATCATAATCTAGAATTTCCAAAGTATTCTTAAGTATTGAAGTTGATCAACTTGTCTGGAACCTCAGAAGCTGGAAAAAGCATCCAGTCATACAGTTGATAGTATGTGATAGTCATACAGTCGCATAAAGCAAACGAACATGTCATCTGATGGTCCCTAACTATAAACTTGACAGCAAATAGAAGGCTTCTGATAGATAAGAGGCCGCCTTACTTGATATCCCTAATACTAGAAAACTGATTCCTAAATCATGTACATTCTAGTTGGGTTTTTAAATTATTTCCTTTGGCCAAAGCCATACAAAATCTAGGGCTTCCCTAATGAAAAAAATTGCCTTCGTTAAATTGGATTGAGCCCTGTGGTAAGTAGGAATTTTTACCTCAAAACTCTTCTGTTTGCAACATGTATAAAGATTCAAGGATTAAGAAATCTGTAGCCAAATTAGATGTAATACTGAATAAATGAAAGCAACTTTAATGTTCCCAAATAAACAATTATGTGAATGATGACAGATCTCAATCACAGGAAGCTTAAAAAATCGTGTTTAAATATAATAGTTGTAAATGAAAGAAATAAAATTGCAATAAAAATGCCCTAACCAAGTTATCAGGTCTGCAAGGTCTGATACAGTGTCTGCGCTGTTTGCTCTTTTATCCCCATGTCCACTACAGTGTTGACAGTGTAAATGCAATGAAGGGGCAAATCAATGAAAGGGTGAATCTGACACTGACTATTCTCTTAATGAAAGGAGGATAAAGTGGTAGATGCTCAAGTGCAATCCATTTTAACACACCACGCTTCTAAATACTGGCTTGTATCTCAAGCACACCGCTATCTAGGATACAACACAAATATACATTTTTCTACCAATGGAATGTGAAGTTTATGTGTCTTCTTAATGAATTTGGGCCGTTTAAAAATCTTGAAAGGAATATCCATCACATTGAAATTCCACCAAGTTTTGAGCAGCACCATTCCTTTTTATTTGCTTAGCTCCTAATTACTATAAAATTTTGACAAGTAGTTCACGCATTCAAAAAAATCTGTGCTCAGCTGTTTACAGATTCCCCAAATCCTTTAATCATCTCAGTACTGTCAGCTGTGTAAGTGCAGTAGAAGGGAGGAGCACCACAGCCTACCAGGAGTGGAGTGGCCCAGTGTGTCCTCCTTTCAAACCCAGAGTGGCAGACAGGATACAAAAGAGAAAGTTAGAGTGTCTATTCCAAGACCATCTGAAATTTAATGAAAGAGGAAAGTTTTCAGCAAGATGAAGAATCAGACAAACCAAAAACATTTGAAACATTTTACCTTTAAAGGAGTCAGGAAACAGTGATTTTGAAATCAAAGAATGTTGAGGATTTTGAATATAATACATGGTCAGGTATTTTTAAAGTACCTACTCTGCAAAGATTTGTATCAAATCACAAAGAGAGAGAACAATATGGCACTTTTAATTTCTCAGCATTTTATAGTTTATTCATCTGAGCTTCACAATTTTGTGAATTATTCTATTTATCCTCAATAAGCTAATAATTAATAAAAGAAATAGCTTATTAGAAATTCACTCATTCCATCCCTTGACCTTGAGCCTGAAAGCATCTTTGTGGGTTAGATGTGTTTCTTGAAGACAGCAGAAACCAGGCTTGTGGATCTTTATCCACTCCGCCAGGCTATGTCTCTTCAGAGGGCAATTCAAGCCATTCACATTTATCGAGAGGATTGATATTTGAGGTAGGTTTCCGTTCATATTGTTAGGTAAATACCTATTGTTTTGTTTTACTCCTTGAGCCATCTTGGAGACCAGGTTCTAGACTTTAACTCTTGAGTGATTTTACTTTGGAGAGTGTCTAGTGTGCCATTCTGTGTGTAATGCCGGTCTGAGTACTTTCTGTAGGGCTGGTCTGGTCTTCGCAAATTCCATCAGAGTTTGTTTGTGTGAGAAAGTCTTTATTTCTCCCTCATAAATGAAACTTAATTTTGCCAGGTCAGGAATTGTAGGTTGGCCATCATTCTGTTTTAGAAGATTAAGGATAGGCACCCTGTCCCTTCTGGCTTGTAAGGTTTCAGTTGAGAAGTCTCCAGTTAGTCTGATAGGTTTTCCTTTGTAGTTTATTTGCTGCTTTCACCTCACTGCTCAGAGGATTGCTTCTTTAGTGTTCACTTTGGTCAGACTAATAACTACATGACGTGGTGATTGCCTTTTCACATTGAGTCTCCCAGGAGTTCTGTGTGTTTCTTGTATCTGGATATCTAGATTTCTGACCAGGCCAGGCATATTTTCTTCCAGTATTCCGTGAAATAAGTTTTCTAGCCCTTGTGTATTTTCTTCTTCTCCCTCTGGGATGCCAATGATTCTTATATTTGGCTTCTTTACATAATCCCACATTTCTTGTATGTTTTGGTCTTGTCTCTTGTTTATGTGTTCTTTTTCTTCATCTGATTTGTTTAGCACATAGGCATTATCTTCAAGTTCTGAGATTCTTTTCTCTGCATGATCCATTCTGTTCTTGAGGCTTTCCACTGTGTTTTGAAGTTCCTTAAAAGCTTCTTTCATTTCCAAGATTTCTGTTTGGTTTTTCCATAGTATTTTAATTTCTTTAGAGAATTTTTCATTCATTTCCTGTATTGTTCTTGTGGTTCCTTTATGTTGAGTTTCTATTTTCTCTTCAATTCCATTGAGTTTTCGTACACTCCATATTCAGAATTCTTCCTCTGTCAATTTAATTGTATCACGTAAGTTGTTATCTATTGATGGAGATCAAATATTTTCTTTTGGGGGAGAATTTTCTCTATGATCCTTCATATTTACAGTGTTCTTTCACTGATTCTTCATTAATTTAGTAAACTATTGCAGAGTCACTTTGCTGGGCACAGGATAAAAGACAGTTCCTGACCATGTTGTAAACAGGCAAGCAAATGAACAAATAAATAAATAAAATAAATAAAATTTTGGCTGGCTATCAAAAAAAGATACATGGTTTGACCCTATCTTATTCTACACAGTAAAATAAATTTTATCAAGATGTTCATGTGGCATTGATTGAACTAGTATGAAAAGACTCAGCTTAAATGTTTATGTCTCCATCTCTTGAAAGATGGAAATAGATAAAGTAATTAAGTAGGAAACATGCTATTTTATGGAAATAAATAGCTTTTTCAGCTATTTATTTCTCCAGATTTTCCAGCTTTTCCAGGGGTAGGCCAGTAGAGGGAAAGTTAAGAATGTGAACTCCAGGGCTCGACTACTTGTAATTGCATCTCAGCTTTGCTTCTTCCAGCTGTGCAAACGTGGTCAAATTTATTTAACTCCACATCAGTTTCTTCATTCTGAAATATGGACAGTAATAGTACTTACCTAACTGGGTTTTTGTGAGGACTACATTAAGACAATCCACAAAGGACTTAGAATGTTGCCTGACCCATAAGAAGTGGTATATAAGTTAGAAGCTATTATTGCTATTGGAGATATATCATATTCTAAATGAAATAGGTGGTGAACAAAACACACAATATGAGTACAATAATATAAAAATAATATATATGTGTTCATGTATGTATGTAGAAACAGTATAAAATTATTTCTGAAGTATGTGCATTGTACTGTTAACAATAGTAGTGAAGATAAGAATATGAAGGATTTTTTTTTTTTTTAATGAGGTATTTCAGCCAATGGAGAGAGAATGGTGGGGAAAAAAAGCGGAGAGTAAAAAGTTTATTTATTTGATTTTATATGTCAGTTTCTATTATATTATGTTTCTAATTCTGAGTGGAGATCCTTGGGAGACTCAAGAATGAATATGGTAAGTCAACAGCCACTCAATGTATATGGTGATATCATAAAAGTTAACTAAAAGAACAGTATAATACGAGGGAAAAGAATCTGGGCCAGATGATAGTAGGTCTTAGCACCAGGCTCATGGATTTGTATTTTATGAAACCGTTTCAATAATTTACAGCAAGTGTTATGTTTTGGTTCTAGCTGTCTGGTTGTCCCAGTGTCATTTATTTAAAAGACTATTCTTTCTCCATTGAATGGTTTTAGCACTCTTGGTGAAAATAATTTATCATAGACACATGAGTTTTTTATTAGACTCTCAATTCTATTCCATTAATCTATGTGTCTATCTTTATGCCAGCACTGTGCTGTCTTGATTACTCCAGTTTTTTGATAAGCTTTTTTTTTTTTTAATTTCAGTATATTATGGGGGTGCACACATTTTGGTTACATAATTTGCTTTTGTACAGTTTAAGTCAAAGTTGTAAATGTGCCCTTCACCCATTTAGTGTGCATTTTACCCATTAGGTGTGAATTTACCCATCTTATCCTTCCTGCTCCCACCTATTTGATTTCCCTTGAGCTTTACTTCCATATGTGCATGTAAGTGTTGACCAATTAGTTCCAATTTAGTATTGAGTACAAGTGGTGTTTGTTTTTTCATTCTTGTGATACTTCACTTAGAAGGATGGTTTCCAGTTCTATCTGGGTTGTTATAAAAGATTCTAGGTCTCCATTTTTTTATGGCTGAGTGGTGCTCCATCATATACATATACCACATTTTATGAATTCATTCATGTATTGATGGGCACTTGGGTTGTTTTCACATCTTTTTGATTTTGAATTGTGCTGCTATACACATTCAAGTGCAAGTGTCTTTTTTATAAAATGTTTTTAATCATCAGGGAAATGCAAATCAAAACCACAGTGAGATATCACCTAACTCCAGTAAGAATGGCTTTTATCAAAAAGTTCCAAAACAAGAGATGCTGGCATGGATACAGAAATAAAGGAACGTTCATATTGGTAGGACTACAAACTACTTCAACCTCTATGGAAGATAGTACGAAGACACCCCAAAGAACTAAAAGTAGACCTACTATTTGATCCGGCAATCCCACTACTATGTATGGACCCAAAGGATAAAAAGACATTTTGATAAGTTTTGAAATAGGAAGAGTGAGTCCTCCTACGTTGTTCTTCTTCAAGATTGCTTCAGCTATTCTGAGTCCCTCGCGCTTGAATGTTACCATCAGCTCAACAATTTCTGTAAGAAATCATCTGGGATTCTGAAAGGGATTACCTTGATTCTCCGGAGTATTGCCATTTTAACGATATTAAATCTTCTAATCAATTAACACAGGATGTTTTTCCTCTTATCTAGATTTTTAATTTCTTTCAATAATGTTTTCTAGTTTACAGAGTATACTTTTTATACTTCTTTTGTTAAATTTATGCCTAAATATTTTATTCCTTTTGATGTCATTAGAAATGGGATTATTTTCTTAATTTTATTTTGGATTGTACAATGCAAGTATATAAAAATTCTATTGCTTTTTTGTATGTTGATCTTGTATTTTGTAATCTTGTTGAAGCCAATTATTAGCTCTAATCAATTTTTAGTGAATGTCTCAAGATTTTCCACATACACAATCATGTCATTTTCCAAGAGACATAGTTTTACTTCCTTCTTTCCAAGCGTGATGTCATTTATTTAATTTTTTTGCATAATTTCCTTGGCTAGACTCTCCAATGCAATGTTGAATAGATATAGTAAGAGTGCATATCCCTGTCTACTTCCTGATTTGGGGAAAAAATTTCTCTGATGACTAATGATGTTGAATATTTTTTCGTATACCTATTAGACATTTGTATGTCTTCTACTGAGACATGTCTATTCAGATCTTTTTCCCATTTATAAATTGGATTATTTGATTTTTTTCCTATCGAGTTGTTGGAGCTCCTTATATATTCTAGTTATTAATCTCTTGTCAGACGGGTAATCTGCAAATATTTTTTCCCATTCTGTAGGGGGTCTCTTCACTTTATTGATTGTTTCCTTTGCTATGCAGAAGCTTTTTAACTTTATGTGATCCCACTTGTCCAATTTTAATTTGGTTGCTTGTGCTTTGGGTGCATTACTCAAGAAGGTCTTGCCAAGAACAATGTCCTGAAGTGTTTCCCCAATGTTTTTTTCAGTAGTTTCATACTTTCAGTGATTAAATTGAAGTCTTTAATTCATTTTCATTTGATTTTTGTATATGGTGAGAAATGAATATCTAGTTTCATTCTTCTACAGATGGATATCAAGTTTTCCCAGTACCATTTATTGAAGATATTGTCCTTTCTTCACTGTATGTTCTTGGCAACTTTGTCAAAGATAAGTTTACTATAGATGTGTGAATTCATTTCTGGTTTCACTATTCTGTTCCGTTAGTCTATGTGTCTGTTTTTATACCAATTCTATGCTGTTCTGCTTACTACAAATCTGTAGTATAATTTGAAGTCAGGTAATGCGATTCCTCCAGGTTTGTTCTTTTGCTCAGGATAGCTTTTGTGGTTCCATATAAATTTCAGGGTTTTTTTTTTTATTTCTGTGAAGAATGTCATTGGTATTTTGATGGGGATTGTGTTGAATCTGTAGATTGCTTTGGGGAGTATGGATACTTTAACAATATTGATTCTTCCAATCCATGAGCATGGCATACCTTTCCTCTTTTTTGTGTCTTCTTCAAACTCTTTCATCAATGTTTTCTAGTTTTAATTGTGGAGATCTTTTACTTCTTTGATTAAGTTTATCCATAGGTATTTTATTTTATTTGTAGCTATTGTAAATAAGATTACTTTCTTGGTTTCCTTTTCAGATTGTTCACTGTTGGTATATAGAGATGCTACTGATTTATGTATGTTGATTTTGTATCCTGAAATTTTACTGAACTTGTTTATTAGTTTTAATAGTGTTTGGGTGGAGTCTTTAAGTTTCTCTAGATATAAGATCATATTTTCAGACAAGGATAATTTGACTTCTTCTTTTCCAATTTAGATGCCCTTTATATCTTTTTCTTATCTGATTGCTCTAGCTAGAATTTCCACACCATGTTAAATAACAATGGTGAAAGTGGGTATCCTTCTCTAGTTCCAGATCTTAGAGGCTTTTAGTTTTTCCCCATGCAGTATGATACTAGCTGTAGGTCTGTCATATATGGTTTTTATTGTGTTGAGGTAAGTTCCTTCTATACCCAATTTTTTGAGAGTTTTTATCATGAAGGAATGTTGAACTTTAGTGCTTTTTCAGCATCAATTGAAATGATCATATGGTTTTTGTCCTTTGTTCTGTTAATATGATGTATCACACTGACTGATTTGTATATATTCAACCATCATTGCATCCCTGGGATGAATTCCACTAGATTAGGATGAATAATCTTTTTAATGCATTGTTGAATTTAGTTTGCTAGTATTTCATTGAGGATTTTTGCATCTATGTTTATCAGAGATATTGGCCTATAGTTTTCTTTTTTTGTTATTGTTGTGTCTTAGTCTGGTTTCGATATTAGGGTGATACAGGCCTCATAGAATGAGTTCAGGAGTATTTCCCTTCTCCTTGACTTTTTGGAACAGTTTAAGTAAGATTGGTATTAGTTCTTCTTTGAATGCTTGATAGAATTCAGTAGTGAAACCACCAGGTCCTGGGGTTTTCTTTGCTGCAATAGTTTTTATTACTGCTTCTACTTTGTTACTTGTGATTGGTTTATTCAGGTTTTGGATTTATTCCTGGTTCGATCTTCATAGGTTTATGTGTCTAGGAATTTATCTGTTTCTTCTAGATTTTCCAATTTATTGGCATATAGTTGCTCATAGTAGTCTCTAATGATCCTTTGGATTTCTGAAATATCAGTTGTAATGTCTCCTTTTTCATCTCTGACTTTATTTATTT
>RJWJ010042526.1:0-13025 GCA_004363605.1 Indri indri | reverse complement strand
TGCCCCCACACCTGTCCCCTCACCTGCCCCCACCTACGGCCACACTGGCACAGATCACCAGGCTTCGAGTCGCCCTCAGTGGGAGACCCGGGTGTTCCCTCTGGGAGCCGAGGCTCCCCTCTCTGTGAGGTGGGTCGGCACCTGTGTCGCCTCCTGGGGTGGGGCTGCCTGTGAGGCAGATGACCTTGACCCTTCAGCTGAGTGACCATGGCTAGCCCTGGCCCCCAGACCCCCAGCACATGGGACAGTGGCCCTGCCCTCTTGCCGACTCGCCCTCAGCCCAGACGGGGTCACACTGTACACGTGGGAGGCCGAGGCCCCCAGCAACGGAGCAGTGAAGTCTGAGTGCAGACTGCGGACTCCTCCCCTGGGGTGATGTAGGGACAGGGCACACTGGGTGGGACCCCTGCCCAGCCTGCCCTGTCCTCGAAGGTAGCCCTGCCCCTCGAGGGGTCTTGCTGGGGACATGGCCGCCCACACCCGCTGACGGAGCTGCCAGCCCCAGCGCTATCGGGTTGGCGGCGATTGATGGGTAATTGTTTTACCTCTGAACAGCCCGAGTCCCATAATTTGGAGGCGTAAATCCCAGCCTGTCGGGCCTGGCTGACATGGAGTGACACCCAGAGTTAAATGGAAGCATAACAATTAACAACCATAAAAACATTCCGAGTGGAACCGCCAGCCAGGGACCTGCGTCTCCATCTGAGCGGGGATCCCAGGGGATCGGCTGGGCCTGCCTCGGGGCAGCACGGTTCCAGGTCCCGGGGTGCAGAGGCCAGGCTGGCCCGCTTCTGGAAGGACAGAGCTCCTCTCTGGGCCCCAGAGGTGCCTGCCCGGATCCGCCACCCACTCCCAGCTGGGGCCAGTCCTGCCTCCCTGCTGCTCTTGGGGGTGCAGGTGCCATCAGGCCCCTCGCCCTGGGCCATCCCGAGGTCACTTGTGTGTTCAGTCACAAGCAGGTGATTCACCCGGGGAAAACAGCAGTCCCCAGGCCCCTGGGGGAGGTGTGTGCTCACAGGGCTCCTGCGAGCTCCTGGGCACCCATGGCAGCCCTCCCCACCCGCCCTGCTCTTGTCCCGCTCCTGCCCCTGGTGTCGTACACAAACCAGCTCCTACCCGCAGCCCCGTGTCAGGTCCATGCTGGGGGACCCACACCAAGACAGCGGTCAACGGGCTCTCCCCACGTGGAGCACGTGTCCCCAAATATCCTGACAGCCCACCCCTCATAGCCTAGGGCCGTCGCCCTGCCCCTTGGCAGGGTAGCGGGGGGCCCGACGGGTCCAGCCTCACGGGGAGGAAACATGGCCCCCACCCCCGGACCCTCCAGCCTCAGCTTCCTGCCCCTGGGGCTGCAGGACAGCCCCAGCAGCCACAGCACCCCCAGCTCCGGACAGGTGGGACAGAGGCACAAAGTCCTGCCCAGCAGCTCTGCTCAGCTAGAAAATGAGACCCCCTGAGGCACAGCCTGAGCCTCGGCTGTCCTCTGCTCAGCCGCTCCCCACACGCTTGTGGGCTCAGCTTGGGGACCACAGCCACACAGCAGCAACTCCCTGTGGGGACGGCAGAACCCCCGCCCCGCCCCAGCAGCTGAGGATGAGGCCATGAGGAAGCCCCAGGCCCAGCTCCAACCAGTGGACGTGACGGTGGCCGCAAGGGCCACACCGACCTCAGGACAAAGGACCCCAGGTTCCTCCACACACATGCGACAGGCACCTCCCGGGGCCCCTCTGCAGAGAGGCAGGTCCCACCTGCCTCCGAGACCTGAGACAGGCGGCCTGGCCACAGATCGGGCACCAAAAGCTCCTCCTGGTGCCGCAGAGCCTGCTTTAGGGTCAACTTAGTAAAAAGCCACTTTCCCGGCACTGGGAACAGTCAAATGGCTGCGTAACTTAATCGTCTCTGAGCTCTCTGTTTTGTAACTCGATAATTGTGATTTTGTTTTCTTATTAATGTCATCATTTTAAACCTCCTCCGATGTTCTCTGGGATTCCTCAGACGGAGCACAGCCGGCCTCGGGGTGCGGGGCAGACTCGGGGCCCCAAAGCCCCGCCATGGAGAGGCGTGTGGTCCGGTCGGTAGAAGGACTGGCTGCCTACAAGGCCGCCCCCCACCCACCACTCACCGCGGGGCCTGAGGCGGGGGGGAGGGAGAGAAGGGGCTCTGCCCGCAAAGGCAGGGAGGGCTGGGGGCAAGATGGACGCCGCAGAGGGGCGGGGACCACAGGGTCAGTGCTGCCCATCGACAGGAGGTGTGAACTTGACCTTGGATGTGTCGCAGGTGAGTTGGGGGGGCAACCAGTGGCTCTGGCGGGAGGCTGGCCACCAAAGGGTGCTGAGGGGGCCCCGGGGAGAACCTGGCACCATCGCTCATTTCCAAGAGGCCCAGCCTGCTACAGCAGGGATTGGGGCCTCCTAGGAGAACCTGCACTTGGGACGACCACAGGCAGCCCCCCACCCGCCCCAGCCCCCGCTCTGCGCCCAGCCCCTCCCCAGGCACTCAGCAGGAGCCGCACCCTCATAGGGAATCCGGGGCAGGTCGGGCCTGCACGCTGCGTTGAAGAAATGCAACACAATTAATTAGCCCCTAAAAAAAGCGTTTGAAGTGTTTATTGCAGGACGGCGCTCCTGGTTTTATAAGCAGATGGGGAAATAAAGTGGTGGGGATGACAAGCCGGGAACAGCTGCACAGGGACCCGGAACCTAATTCATAATTCAGCAGACTAATCAGAGAACATCTTCTGCAGGCACCTAATGAGGGGACGTGAGGCCGCAAGTGATGAGCCGCTCCCCGCAGCACAAAGCCCGCCGGCCGCTCCCCTGCAGGGTCAACCTGGGCCTGGCAGAGCCGACCTGGCCCCAACCCAGGTCACAGCTTGGCGACCTCCCGCCTAGCTCTCCATGGGCGTTTCCTCCGCAGCTTCATACAACTGTTCCAAGTCACAAGCTCTTTTTTCAGGAGAGGAAACTGAGGCACAGGGAGGCCGAGCCGAAGTGACAGGCCCTGGCGGGCGTGGTGCCACCCCAAGCGCTGCATCCGAGGTCCCCAGCCCCAGTGCTGACTGGAGAGGTAGCTTCGTGCCTCGTGCAGATGCCCCTCCTGCACAGGACAGGGACCGAGGAGCCCTGGGCTCCCTGGCAGGTGACGGGTGACAGGTGGGAGGGGCAGGGCGTCAGGAGTGGAGCAATTCCTGACCAGACTTGAGACTGCCTTGTCACGAGGGTGTGGGTGGGGGTGGGGCTGGTCTTCCCTGCTGGGTGGGGCTGGGTGGGGGCCTGGGGGGACGCGTTGCACATGGGGCCGCTCCTGGGCCCCAAGCACAGAACTTAGAATAATTGAACATAAAAATTCACATCCATTTTATGAATCTTCCAGCTCCGACAGGAGCCCAGTGTTCACAGCAGTCGTGGACTGTAAAATGTGCAGGATGAAATATTTGTGACAGCCGTAAAGTCCTTGTTTTCTCCTCGGCTGCGGTGGAAACAGCGGGAGGCGGAGGGTGCAGCCCACAATCCCTCGCCCGCCCCCACCCGGCCCTGCCCCTCTGCCACTCGCTCCTCCATGTGAGCCCAGCAAGACGAGGGACCGAGAGAAGACCACCACCTGTGCCTGCCCTTAGCAGCCCCGGCCGCCCCGGGCAGAAAGACGGGCTTAATGAGAGCTTGCACCAGCCTTTTCCTTAACCATATACAAGCACAAAAACCGTTCAGGTAGTTTGTGCTATAGCAGAGGAAGGCAAGGAGGCTATGGTGCCCTAAAGGGAAATTTCTGGGGCCTGTGAAGTTGGGCTTTGAGGCATAGGTAAGAGCTCAACCGTGTGAGAAGTATCAGTCACACTCCTCTGTGCCACCAGCACTGGATGGGATCCGACTCAGGTTAGAAAGGGAGCCCTGAGTCAGACCCTGGCCCCAGCCCACGTGGGACCCCAGGCCGGCCTGGCTGGGGTTCTTTGCACGGGGTCAGGACCCTGGGCACAAGTTTCCAGACCTCCCACAGGCTTTGAGAGGACCGCAGGGGAATAAGGAAACCTGTGACCAGTTACCAGCTGTTGCATGACAAAGCAGCCCTGTCTCTCTCTTACCCTCGGTCTGTGGGTCTGCAATCCTGGGCAGGGCTCAGTGTGGCATCCGGGGACTGGAGGGTCCCTCCATGGCACTCAGCTCGCACTCCTGGCCTTGGCAGGCTGGCTGCAGGGCAGAGCTCAGGGGTCCTTCTCCGCATAGTCTCCCTGGTGCTCAGACACCTTCTGTGGCAGCTCGGGGCCCACAGCAGGAAGCGGAAGCTGCCAGGCTCCAAATGCCTGGGCCTGGCGCAGCCCCGTGTCCACCCAGTGTTGATGGTCAAAGCTGTCCCAGGCCCACCTATGTCCAGGCAGGGCTGAGATGACGTTGCAGAGGGTCGAGGAATGTGTGGCCGCCTGGTGTGGCCCCACTGAGCCCCTCCAGGGCAAGCTCAGCACAGAGTGCTGGGCGGGCAGCGGAGCAGAGCCCCTGAGACCCCAGGCAGGAGCCCCTGGGAAACAGGACCAGGCCTCCCGGATCCTGTGTGGACATGGTGCGCAGTAAGCTGGCCCCTTGGGAGGTGCAGCTGAGCTCGGGGACCCTGGCCAAGGCCCAGTGTCGGTCTGCAGTGGGATGTGGGCCCAGCAGGTGGAGCTGGCTGGACCAGCCCCTCTGTCTCCTCGGTCGACCCCCTCGACGCCCTGCCCTGGCCTGCTGGTGGCCAGCCATAGCTGGGAGCCTCATCCTGCCTGGCAGATTCCTCCTTGTCCCCACGCCAGCTCAGAGAGGGAGACCAGCTGCCCCGCGGTCCCCCAGCTGGAGAATGGCAGAGTGAGGACATTGAGGGCTGTGTTTTTGACCACAGCCTGGCCCCCGGCCCCTAGAATGTCCACACCTGCTGTCTACGCTAGGTGCCTGCCACCCTTCCCTGTCCCCCCTGTCCCACAGTGAGAGGGGACCCCCAGGTTCCCTTCCGGGGGGCTCCCTTGACCCTCCCTGGGCAGGGCCCCCTCAGAGCCCCAGGAAGCTGGCTGGAGGGCAGGGCGGGTGACGAGGCTGCTGTGCAAGGGAGTGTCATGGGGGCGGGGTGGACACAGCCCGGGAGCCGGCCGGGGAGCGCCCTCTGGCCCTGGCCAAGCCCCAGCCCTCCTGGCAGCCCTGCGGTGCCATCACCTCCAGAGTGGCCCAGTCTGTGGACAGAACCGCTCTTGGGGGGATGTTCTGTGTGCACACCCCCCTCTCACCTGGCCTGTCCCTCGGGTGGGCTCCAGCAGAGGCAATCTTGCTAAACAAACATGCCCGGATCTATTCTCTGTGCAAACAGCAGCAACTGCTGCACCAAAAACAAGGGGTTCAGGAATCGCCCAATCCACAGTGAGGGCTTCAGGGCTGTGTCCTTCCAGGCAGGAACACCGAGCTGTGGGGCCACCCTGTGGAGCATGGTTGGGGGGGAATGGGGGCCCACCGCCATCATCTATGATTCACAGCGGCTCATAGGTGCCGAGCTAGACATGGGCGTGCAGCAGGGGACCAGGTGGATGGGAGGGAGCAGGGCCCAGGAGCCCGTGAACCAGAGACCTGCACGCACCTTGGTGCCTGCACCGCCCAGCCACCCGCCCTGGCTCCACCTAAGTGGGCCTCCAGGCCAGGGCCTCTCCTGCCTCAGGGGACACCAGCAACCCTGAGGTGGGTGGGAAAGGGCCTTCCAGGGTGGCACCCCTTGCTTCCGCTCAGCCCCTGTTCGAGGTTGCCCTGGACAGTGGGGCTGGCAGGGTGAGGGCCCAGCCCTGGGGAGGCACCCTGGGCCCTCCCAGAAGTTAGTTGGTGCAGGGTGTCATCCTGGCAGCCCCAGCTGGCACCCAGCCCTGCCCCCATCCTGGAACTGGGGCTCCTGACAACCAGGGGCTCCTCCAGGTGGGCCTCTGTGCCCACCACCAGCTGAGGGCCCTGCCCCACCCTGCAGGCCATGGAGGGCACCCTCCAGCCCCCCATGGATCCCCCCAGGCAGACCCACAGGAGAACTCTGAAGTTCTGGGGTGGAGGGGTCCTCACTTTCCTTCCTCTAATTTTTCTGCATTTTCTAATTTTTCATACACTGGCGTGAGCTTCTCACATAATTGGAACAGAAAACCTCAGTGGGAAGAAACCGGGCTCCCCTGGCGCATGCAGCGGGGTGCAGGCCCAGGGGCCAGGCTGGGGGTCCTCAGGGGAAGGGCCAGGGAAAGCTGGGTGGGCCAGGCCATGTGCAGGCACCTGGCTGGGCCGCGTGTCCTCCCCGGGGGCTATGCCAGCCTCGTCTCGCTGCCGCTGCGACAGTTGCATTAACTTGTATCTAATGGGACGCAGGGCTATCGGACATGGAGCAATTCCAGTTTAATTAGGCATCAGGAAGCTGGGCATTAATTAAAGTAACAAAAGACTCAGCACAACGCAAGCCAGCCTGGCAGGCTGCAGTCGGGTGCTGGGGGTTGCACTCGGGCCTGGGGTGCCTCAAGACTGGTCCGTCCTAGTGTCCTCATCACCGCTCACCCTGGGCGCCCCCAGGCACTGGTGCCCTGACCTCCCTGGTCACACCAAGGCCAGGGGGCAGGGGACTGAGACCCCAGGACACCCTGGGCCCTTGTTAGGTAGATGATGGCCTGCTCAGTGTGTCCCAGGAACACTCGCCAGGTCCTGAAGCCCTGGAGCCTCTGGTCAGAGCCCTACCCCAGAGAAGTCAGACCGGAGGCTGTGCCCAGACCCTGGACACCATCGGCTTCCTCCCTGCCACCCGCCCCAGCCAGGAGCCCACAGGGGGCAGCTGAGGACGATGGCCCAGGACAGAGGTCACAGGAGCCAAGACAGGGACACCAAAGCCAGGGGGTGCCACAGGGAGTGGATCCAGCACTGCCCCTCCCCCGCCCTGCCCAGGCCCTGCCCCCACAGCTGCCCCCATCCCCCTCCTCTCCCTGCACCTGTCCTGGGGCTTCACCCCTCCAGGGCCATGAGCAAAAATCACACAAGATGTTAGTGCTTGTTGCTCTTATGGGGGACATTTTATGCAACTTTTTATTTTAAGGGCAGGAAAGTTGAGGGCTTTGTATTTATTTTCTCAAGGAAAAACAGAAAAGCAGATGATGGCCTCCAGTTAAGCCTCCCCCACATCGACTATCTCCCCAGTCTTCCTCTGCCCTGGGCCTGCCCTGGGGTTGCGAGGCCAGCCCAGGCCGTGGGGTGCTCTGGCCTCAGTCCCCCATGTTCTGCCTCTGTGGACGGGTCCTGTCCTCCATCCTCGCTGCCCCACGAAGGCTGGGCAGGGGGTCTGACCTCGCTGCCTCCCACACAGGGGCCCCGGCGAGCCAACCCTCAGCGCCCGCAGGTGAGAGGGCTCAGGATGCGCCATAGGCTCTTCCCTCTCGCCCCAGCGAGACTCAGCCCTGCCAGCCCAGGGCCCCCCTGCAAGGTGGCGAGCACCCCAGCCACACCACGAGCCTGGGTGGTCTTCGTGGAGCACCTGCTGCTGCCCTCAAAAGGACACTCGCCTGCCAAAGCCTGGCGGCGTCTCGGTTCTGTGAGGCCCTGGGGCTCAGCCAGGAGGTGACGATTCAGGGACATCCCCAGCCCCACAGACCTCCTTCTGGAAAGGTCTGGGCACGGGTGCTGAGTGAGGCCGTGTGGCCCAGGCCCAGGGCGAGGGCACCGGGCCTCGGGTGGGCCCAGCCGGCCCCGTGCCGAGGTGGATCTCAGCGCTTCCAGATCGACGTTTCCCATAATGGGGATCCTATTCCCCCCATCAGTCAAGGCCCAAATCAATGGCATTTGAGTAACTGGAGATTGATTTTAATTAAGTCTTAGAAGTTTTGTAACTGTGCCCGACAGAGGATCCTCTTGGCTGGCTACAGAGGTGTGGCAGGGACTGGACCCTCGTCCACTGGATGCAGTGGGGGCAGGGCTGCCACCTGGCATCCGTGGGCCCTGGCCTGGGACTCCCGCCACAGCCCCCAAGACCAACCACGTCCTCTGCCCCGGGCCGAATCTGACGCTTTGCCCATGGGCAGGGACCCATGAGCAGGAGTGATGGGTGGGGTGGGGCAGAGGGCAGGATCCAAGGGGAAGAGCCTGGCTTGGGGGGAGGGGCGGCCTCCCATTGAGCTGGGTCCCTCCCCTCCTGACCCTGACTTCCTCAGAAGCTTCTGGAACTTTACTGCGTTATTCTCATCCATCACCTCCTGGGGTTTCTTGCCCTGGACCTGCTGTCCAAGCCTCCTTTTGCCCAAACCTCATCCTGGGCCTTTGCCCCACCGGGGTGTGGCCCCTCACGCCCTGCCCTGACCACACCCCCATGCCCACGGCCCACCAACCACAGGATGAGGAGGGCAGCCCCCAGGCCCTTGTGGGCTCTTTCCTGGGTCACCACCCTGCCCCCCTGGTGTGGCCAGACACAGGAGACCCCGTATCTGCCCCTCCTCCCACTGTGGGTCCCTTCACTCCTGGGGACTCCAGGCCTTGCTCCCACCAGCCAGAGGATACGTTTAGTGGCACAGTGGGGAGAAGGTCATTAGCAGGAATACATCCTCCACGAGAAGGCCCAGCCAGGCAGATCCCTAAATCACAGGACTCCCCCAAATCCCTGGGGACTGATGGGGGCTGGGCCCTGGGAGGAGATTGCCAGGCTACAGGTGGGTGGCCCCGGGAGAGAAGGGGCTCAAAGGCTGTGGACGTTGTTGCCCTGAGGACCCGCAGCTCCGCCCAGCCTCTGGCTCAACCCAGCGTCCCCAGGTGTGGACGCCCCTCCCCGCACCCTCTGCTGCTGGCTCTGGGACAGACACGGGCACCACCCTCCCCAGCCCACAGATCCCTCAGGGGCGGCCGAGTGGGGGTCCACGGGTCAGCCCTCCCCACAGCCCTGGCCTCTGCCCCTGGGGCCTGCCCCAGTCCCCAGTCCTCCAGCCTCTCCTGGGCGGGCAGAGGCAGCCCCCAGGGGCGAGCCCGCCAGCACAAAGCGCCTCCCAGCATCTCTGCCCCTCGCTGGGGTGTCGGGGTGGGACTGTGCATCCTCACCAGAGATGAAGCAGGGCCAGGACAATCTCAGGAGCCAGCCCAAACCCCTCCCGGGGCCCCGCGGAGGCTGCCCACCAACACCAGGGCTTCCACACCCATGCCAGCGCTCGCTTCCTCCACACCCACCCTGCAGGTGGGACGACTGAGGCAGGGAGGGGTGGGCCACCCCCACTGCAGAGCAGGGACTGGGCTTCATTTCCGTCCCTGTCCCCACCCCTGCGGTTTTGTTCCTGGTTGTGCCCCCCCAAGATCATGGTCCCCTCCCAGGCTTATGCTAGCAGTTGGCTTGGGGACGGAGGTGCAGGGGTGGGGGCGGCGCGGGAAGCCATGGGCTTGCGGAGGCAGCTCCTCCCACGGGGTCAGGGCCAAGGGTGCCTGGTGCTCACCTGGGAAGGACATTTGCCAGGCACAGGAGGAGGGTGGCCCGCGGGAGGAGAATTAATGAGCAATCAGGCTCAGAAGAGCCAGCGATCCGCTAACGGCCCAGAGCCTCTGGCCCCAGTCCAGGGAGCCCTGGGTGTGATGAGGGAGGGCCGGCCACAGGACAGGGCAGAGGGTGAAAGTCAAGAGAGTCTGCGTCTCAGGGCCTGGGCTTGGGGCGGCGCCAGGGGCCAGCCAGGTCCAAGCACCCAGCGGCTCCAACACTGGCCTTCAGGGCCTTGGGCAGCCCCGACCATCTCAGGCCTCAGTTTACGCATCCAGGTGAGACCTTGAAACAGAGGAGATGAGGGAGGTGGCGCTCTCCAAAGTGGGAGATGGGAAATTGAGGCGGAGACCACACTGCCTGTCCCACGGCCCATGGCGACCATCGGTGCAGAGGACAGGGAGGTCCCCAGCAGGGCCCTCTCCGCAGGGCTGCCACCCTCCTCGCCCTCCACTCTCCAGATGCCTCCTTCCCTTAATCTTGTGCCCTGAAAAACGTTAAACTCTCAAGGAAGCTGCAAGAGCACTCTAAGCGCCCCAGCTGCCTGCCCCTCCCCCACCCATTGTCGCTATGTCTTTGCCTGGAGGGAAGAAGTGGCTGCAGACATCGCTGGGGGTGGGGGGTGGGGGTTCTGCTGTTTCCTGGTGACTAGACTTTGCATCTTCATATTGGGGGGCAGCAGCTGCAGCGGGGTGCCATGTGTGCCTCCTGGCGTGGACTCCCAGGTCTCCCCGCCGGGAGGACACCTCTCTGTCTTTGGAATTAGTCAGGAGCTTGCTGGGGAAGCTGAGCCCGGTCACAGGCTTGCCCACCTCAGCCTTTTGTCTGGCCATGTTTGTGCTGTCCGTGATCCTGCCCAAAACAGTCACCAACGTTGTAGTTGGAACAGAGCCGTGGCCTCCAGAGCCCACCCACCCTGCCAGGCCCCCAGGGTGGTCCGGGAGCCCTTCTCCCCTCTTGGTCTTCATAGGATGCAAAGTCTGAGTCCCTTATCCTTGGTGTCCAAGGACAGCTGGTCCACTCTGGGCCTCATTGCAGGCTGTGTAGGCACAGCCCCAGCCCCAGATAGGGGACCAGGTGGCCTTGAGGAGTCTGGAAGCTGTGATGACTCAGGATGGGCCTGCTCAGAGGATGAGGCTGGGGGGCTACATGGTGGTGTCAGCTGGGAGTTGGGCCAGGCAGAGCTGGGAACCAGGATCAGAAAAACTGGCTCATTTGAGAGGCACCGTGTCCCCAGGTCTTGCCCCTACCTGGGCTCCTGGCAGAATCCAAACCACTGTCCAGGGCTGGCAGAGTCGACAGACTCGGGGTGGAGGGTGCTGGGCCTGCTCTTCCTAGAATTGCCCTTCTCCTCATGCAGCTGAAAGCTTCGCACCAATAAACACACGAGGCTGCAAGCCTAGCGAATTAGGGCAGTGCCCAGCAACCACTCACACTTTCGTGAGCACTAGGGGGTGGAGCAACCTCGGCCAGATCCCAGGACTATGGCAGAGCAAGTCTGATGGTGCAGGGGTCTACCCAGGGCCCAGAGGGGCCAAGGCAATAGGAGGACCAGGGACTGGCCCATGGGGGCAGAGGAGGCCCCAGGCCACTAGCCCTGAGATCTGAAACACCTGTCAGGAAGGGCAGAGACTCCTGGGCCAGCCCACTGAGGCAATCCCATGGCCCCCACGAGCTCTACGAGGCAGGGAGAGCTCTGGCCACTTGGGCCAGTACTAGGAAAGATACCTTACTTTCTGAGTGTGGGGCGGGGTCCTCACATTCCGAGTGTAACCCCCCACCCCTGGTATACAGCACCAGCAAAGAAGTGGGCCCGGGGGTCCCATGGCCTAGCACCAAGGTGCCCGCTCTGTGCAGGACATCAGCAACTTTGATGGTTTTTTTTCCATTTAATTTTCTCTTTATCACAATTACTTTGAAAACTATTAAGTGTAGTTATTAATCATTGACTAATTATTATCTGCACTTGTATTAATTATCTGGCCATCGGGAATGTCACCAAGATTTAAGATTTTTAATTGTTAATGCTATTTCCTGGACATGAGAGAGGCTTAATGCACCTCCATATATTCTTTCCCTGCCCGGGGTGGGGCAGGCTCAGGCCGCCCTGGTGGGGAGGGCCCCTGCCTGGCCAGGCTGCTCCTAGCACAGCGTCAGGGGCCCCAGGCAGGGTTCTGGGCAGGCCTGGATGACCGAGACCTCTCTGTAGCTGTCCCCACTGGGCCAGGAGTGGGACCCATCTCCATGCCCAGCTAAGGCCACCCCGCCAAGGCCAGCCCGCAGCCTTCTTACCAGGCAGCACCCCTATCCCCACGCGGTGTCCTGTCGTTCTGCCCTCGTAGCCTGCTGTGCCGTGGGCCCCTGTTGTGCCATGTCAGCCCCACTCACAGATGAGCACAGCTGGCTCTGGCTGCCTCATCCGGGGTGGGCTCTGCCCAGCACATGCTCTCAGGATGCCCCTCTGCCAAGCGCCCAGCCCCGACCCCAAACTGCCCCCTTGGCACCTCAAGCACTGGCTGGTGTCTGGCAGGGAGGGTGGCTGGGCGCCTCCTCCGGGGGCCCCTAACTCTGTGGAGGCCGTGGAGGCTGCACTCCCGCCTGGGTGCAAGTGGCTGCAGCCACATGAAAGGACAAGGGCATCCTGGCCCCTGATCCTGCCCCCGACTATATCTTCTGCCCCAAATTCATCAAGGACAAAACTCAGGTGGCTGCTGAGACAGGAGGGGGCACTGGGGAGAGCATCATGTGCAGTGGACATTCAAGGGCCCAAGTCCTTCAAGACCTGGCCTAGCCTGCTACTTCCCTCCCCACAATGTCCCCCTCACAGAGAGCCATGCCAGGCGTCCCCTCAATTGCAATCAGACCCGATAGGGGTCTTGTGATACAGCAATTGGTGCCTAGCAATGGCATGCCTGAAATTTACTTGGGCTTGTCAACATGGTATTATGACAGTGGTGAAAATCACGGTGACGATGGTCTCAGTCACACTGATGGTGATGGTGGTGGTGGTGATGGTGGTGATGGAGGTGATGGAGGTGATGGTGGTGATGGTGGTGATGGTGGTGATGGTGGTGATAGTGGTGATGGAGGTGATGGTGGTAATGGTGGTGATGGTGGTGATGGTGATGGTGGTGATGGAGGTGATGATGGTGATGGTGATGGTGGTGATGGAGGTGATGGTGGTGACGGTGGTGATGGTGGTGATGGTGGTGATGGTGGTGACAGTGGTGATGGTGATGGTGGTGATGTGATGGTGATGGAGGTGATGGTGGTGATGGAGGTGATGGTGCTGATAGTGGTGATGGAGGTGATGGAGGTGATGGAGGTCGTGATGTGATGGCGACGGTGGTGGTGATGGAGGTGATGGTGGTGATAGAGGTGATGGAGGTGATGGTGGTGATGGAGGTGACTGTGACGGTGGTGATGGAGGTGATGGTGATGGTGGTGACGGAGGTGATAGAGGTCGTGATGTGATGGTGATGGAGGTGATGGTGTCGATGGTGATGGTGGTCATGGTGGTGATGGAGGTGATGGTGGTGATGGAGGTGATGGTTGTGATGGGG